>BQNB010012566.1:1196-78904 GCA_026074375.1 Tanacetum coccineum
ATGATTTGATCTTCGATCCGGAAGGCGATATTGATGAGATCGATACTTTTATAAATGTTGATATTTCTACGGATATTAAAGACGGTTATCATGACTAGGAGGGAGATATTCTCTATCTTGAGCGTTTGCTTAGTGATGATACTACCCTTAGTCTCCCTCCGAAGGTGTTCCTAGATTATGACCCGAGAAGTTTAAGTGGTATTAATGATTTGAAGATTATGGTCAAAGTTTTCAACCCCGGGATTTATAAGAAAAAAATTTCTCATACATATGTGAGATTACCCTTTGAGGATCGCCATTATCTTTCCTTTACATATGTTATCCAAACTTTTCTTCCTTATTTCACTTATCCGGTGATTTCTCCTTTTCCTCTCTCCTCCGGGAGTGAGGATATTTTTGACCCCGGCATCTCTGCTTTTCATTTTTCTTCTCTAAAGCCGGTGGCATATAAATGTCCAATGGAAGTTTGCTCTTCCACGTGTTTTATCCCTAATATCACGATGATATGGGGAGAGCAAAGCTAGAGACTCGCACAAAAACAAGCGCTTCATGGGTGGCAACCTATGCCTTATACTCAGTAATAGATTCGTTAAGTAATACGTGTGATGTAAGGAGCTCGCCTCTTCTTTATCGTGTTTGGTTGTTTTGGTTTTATGTATAAGATGCTAGATTTTAAGACTCTCTCAATGCTCAAGGTTTTGTCCATCGTTCACTCGATCTTCAATCCTTCGCATGCTTATATATGGGAATCCGATATCCTATATCTTATTGATTAACGTTTATCTATTATCATAATTAATAAACGGCTTTAAATTTGCGTAGAGACCTGGTATGTGCTTAATTACACATACCTTTTTCTATTAAAAATGGACTTAAATGACCAAAAACAGACAAAAACTGCCAAATATATGTTTGTTTTGCATTTGTGTTGTGCAGGAAACGGGAATTCTGGTTGCGTAGTATATGAGCACTAGTCAAATATATATATATATATAGTTTTAATCCCGTGACAATTCTTTCCAAATTACTTCTCAAGCAAGAGAAATAAAAGGATAAAATCTCACTAAATAAAACACAATATGTATATTTTTAACCGGGAAGTATTTTCTTCTCGGGTCGTATCCCAACGAAGTCGTGAATTGAGATTTGGGAATAATTCGGATTCGAGTCAAGAATTGATAAAGGACTTTTTTAATTTTGAATTACACTACGAATAGGATAGAGCAGATTAAACAACAATTGACTTAGATAACGGAAATTTAATACACGAACTCTTATAAAAATCGTAAGTTAAATGAAATTTAAAATCTAAGGCACTACTTTTTAACAAATTTTATACTAAAAAATCACTAATTTAAAAAAGAAAATTTTAGGAAAAGAATTAGATTTTTTTAACTATTTTTGAATTTTTTATGATTTTCTAAAGAAAAATGAATTAATAAAAATAAACTTTTTCTAAAAATTAAAACTAAAATTCTATTTTTATTTTTCAAAAATACTAGACTGGAAGTGAAAAATTATTACAAAAAGATTAGAATTTTTTTACTTTGTTTTCTATTTTACAGATGATTTTTTAAGAAAAAGAAATTACTAAAATCTATTTTAATTCCTAGAAAATACAAATTTAATTGGAAAAATAAAGAAAAATAGTTTTTATCTACTTAAAAGGTGCAGAAATTTATGGAACAAAAATGCCCAAATTTTAATATAGAAGCTAATTGAACACATAATTTGTCAATTAAAAAAACAGTAACCCTTAATTTTTATTAAACTAAAAGTAAAAATATTAAAACTATTTTATTAAACCTAAAAATACAGGGTAGAAAGTGCAAAGTATGAAAGTAAAGGGTAAGCGGGAAAACTGTCCAAAAATTTACACTTTAATGAAAACGGGCAACCCTAAACTATCTAGAAAATACAAAACAGACCCTACGACTTGGCTTATTTTGAGCTTATCTAAAAATGAAATAAGCTAAACGTAAAACTACAAGTGTTTCATGGCTTCTACCTTACACTTTTAACAAAGCACTTGAACTTTTTCACTGAACAAGCTAGAATTAAGCACCTTAATACTGCACCACAGAAACAAAGCTTTTGCTTTTAAAATTCTAACTTTTCAAACTTTAGCTTATTGCTAGCTTATTACTAAATGAAAATTAAAACCAAAAGATACTATATGAAGCTTAAGATGTGTTCTAAAGATTTCTAAAAAGACTTAGCTGAAGTAAACAATTTTTAAGAAAGAAATTAGCTGTTTTTAAAAGTGAAGGTTCGCCTTTTAGAACTGAAATAATGCTAAACATATAAGCTAAAAAGCTTAAAACTAATCTTAGAAGCTGATTTTTAGAAATAAGCTTTCATATTTTATTTAACAAACCTAGATAAAAGAAACTTTGGAATGACAACTAGAAAGTAAAAATTAAAAGAAATGAGTAAGAATTCTAAGTTGCTGCTGCTACTACTTTTTGCAAGAAAATAAAAGCTAATCAAAAGCTTATTAATGAAAGTTAAAAGATGAATTTTAAAAAGCTAATGTAGTATTACAAAGGTGCTTTAAACTAAATTCTAATTTCTACTTACAAGAACTAATAAGATGGCTAGAAAAGAGAGGAGCAACAGCAGTATTTACTGAATTACTTACTAAGGGCTGAGATTGGGTTTGTAAATGCTCTCACACAACAAACACATTGGGGTTCTTGTCTCTACAAAGAAACACAGGAAGAAAACCAAGGAGAAGACCCAAAGACCAAGGCTTAATTCGTTTTTGTATAAATAGGACCTTGTTTTAGCAAGAACCATACCAACTTTTAATTTTTATGTTTTCAGTTTATTTACCACTTAGTGTAACTGTTCTTTCAAGTTTTTAGTAGATTTCCAAGTTTTAATGAAAAGTCAATCTTAATTCAAATTCTTGTGTTTTTATTCAACCACAAATTTAAGTTTTATGAGCTTATATTAAAGAAGAAGAAAAAGGAAGCAAGGTATGAAAATGGGTCAGAAATGGAATGGCATTGGTTTTGTTATTGATTCAGAAAATACATTGGACTTAGGGGTTAATTAGGCTAGTTTTTAGGTTCCCTTTACTTGGACCTTTGTAAGTCATCTTTTTCATTTTTTTTGCATTTACTGTAGCACTGCTTATTTTCTGCTTATTTCCTCTCATCTTGTGTGTTGGCCGAAGTTACAATAGTGACATTGAACCCTCGAATATGTTCGAAGATCTCGAAATGATCTTCCAGATCCGGGGAGAATTCGCAAAACTCCATTTCCATCAAGAATTGAATGGACTTTTCCTGTATTTCGACCGCAAAATCTAACAGAGACATTACTGCGGAGATTCTTACCAAAAAATGAGACATTCCATGCCCTCGGAGAGTGCTTTGCCGTGCTAGGTTATTAAAGAAGAAGAAAAAGGAAGCAAGGTATGAAAATGGGTCAGAAATGGAATATCATTGGTTTAGTTATTGATTCAGAAAATACATTCGACTTAGGGGTTAATTAGGCTAATTTTTAGGTTCCCTTTACTTGGACCTTTGTAAGTCATCTTTTTCATTTTTTTTCATTTACTATAGCACTGCTTATTTCCTGTTTTTCTAGCTTATTATTGTTGTTTATACTTATCTATGTTTGTTGTTTGCTTAATAAGTGTTTAGTTTAAGTTTTTATGCAAAACTGTCATTATTTGCTTATAAACTGCTTATTCATTATTTGCTTAATCTAGTGCTTGTTCTTGTGTTTTTAAAATTGCTTATTGCTTATTAATGGATGCTTGTTATCTGTTTTTCAAAACCCTTTGCTTAAAATCTCTTAAAACAGTTTTAAAAAGGTTTTTCATTACTTAAGGGGGTGTTTGGGTTAAGCCCAAAATGGGTCAATAGGGATAGGTTAAATGGAGTTGTGTGTCACTTAGCCAACTTTGTTTAGCTATTTTAAGATTAAAATTAGTTTAATCTTTAGTCTTTGTAAGTTAAAATCAAGTTTAAAGCCTTATTGTATTAACTGTCCAAACCTGTCACTTTTGGACAGGTTGCACAAGCTTATTTATATAAGCTACTCTAAAACCCTTTTGAGCCTTGTTCCACACTCATTCTTGTGCGGTTTATTAGCATTGGTGAATTGTGATTTAGGCGTGCTTTGACCCATTTAAAAATGGTGTCACTAATACTGTGTCCTATTTATGTAAGTGTAAAGACAGACCCCAAAACAGTCCTTTAATAAGGCTTTTCAAAGCTATGTTGTTTCTGAAATCCTTTCAATCAAAGCATTTTGAAAAGCTCTTGGATCCTAGTTTTCAAACGTACAAGGCCTATAAGCCTGTACAGTTCCAATTAGCACTTATTTTTATGAATGAAAAAAGTCTCTCTATACTAGTATATGCTGATTTACGTCAGCATACAGACTATAGCATAAGCCTGGCTTTTCACAAGCCTATTTAATGGCTGTATTCTTGAGTTTTAAAATGTACTTTTAAAAGCTTTTTCTAAATAGATTTGTTAGGCCACCTCTTTTCAATGGCAGTAGCCATTAAGCCCCAAAGTCACTTTAAGTGACTTATTTTTACACTCAAAAAGTCCACCCAGGGACTGATTTGCGTGTCTTTTTTTGCTTACTCGTGTTTGGAATGCTTATTAGTGTAGTTTAGCCTTAGCTTAGCTTATCTAAGCTTAATTTGAGCTTATTTAAGCTTAGGTGTAGTTAGTGAAGTGTTTTTAAGCTTAATTTAGTTTTCTAGCTTTTCCAGCTTATTTGGCCTTTGTTTTTAGTCAAATTCTGCTTAACCATGCTTAGTAAGCATTGTTTGAAATATGTGTGAGCTTATTTAAGGCCTCCTTGGCTTATTAGGTTTCAAAAAAAAGAGCAAAAACTTTTTGGTTTATAGCGCATGTTGGATTTTTAGCTTATTTCCCGGGCTTATTTTATAGTCTTTTCGAAAAAGAATTCAAAAGTTTTTAAAGTTGCTTATTTTCATTTATTCTAGCTTTTTCATTTTATAAGTTTTTCAAAAAAAAGGGGAAAGTGGGAAGTCAGGGGTGAGCAAGACTCGAACCCCCCGACCTCTACCACTCTCAACCCTTTATAAACAACACACCCTACCGCTGCGCCCTTGGGTCGTTTCTGTTAGACCCTTGGGAGCTTTGGTATTTAAGGGTGTGTTGGCCATTTAAGCTTTAGCTGATGCGCTTATTTTGACAGCTGATATTTGATATAAAAGCTGGTCAAGCCGCTTATTTTTCCTAGGACCGACCACAACTTTCAGCTGATTTTTGTAAATTTTTTAGATTTTTATAATATCCTTTTAGTATGTTTTTATATATTTATTTTCTTTATTAAACTTAAAAAAAGCATTTAAAAAATAGAAAAGGTATTAATCAGAAAAATATAAATCTTTTTTCTAAAATTTTCTTTTTTCATATATTTTGTAGGAAAAATATAAAAGTTTCTGTAGGATTAATTTTTCAAAAATTTACTTTTTAAAGAACGGATTCGTGTTTCACGTGCTTGATCTTGCTCGTTTTGGGTTCACAACGACCTTCGTTTTTAGTCTACTTTTTTTAATAACTTCAGTTATTTCGCTTTAAGAATCTATTTTAGCTTTTAAATTTGTTTTAGGATTTAATTTGCAAAATTTAGGTTTTTAGCCCTCGTTTTTCGTGCCCGTTTTAGGATTTAAGTTATTTAGCTTTCGTTTTTAGGTTTTATTTAATCGTTTTTGCATATTTAACTTGTAGAAATAGAGAACCAATCATATCCCTGTCATATTCAAACATCGTTTATTAATTCGTCATTCGATTTTCCATTTCAAAGCCTCGTTGGTCGCAATCGACCCGGAATCAACTTACGTTACGTATATATATTATTTTGTGAACCCTTGACCAAACCTTGGCTAAAGGTATTTGGTTGATTGTTTTCTTATATATTATATATATATATTATTGACGAATCAAGACCCCTTAATATTTTGATTATGCCTTGAAATTAGTATGGGGGTCACAGTCTCACATTTAGGACAATGTGTAGTTCTAGTATGGGGAGGATCTTTCGATTCGATCTTACTTGCATTTCCCTTGTCTTCACGTAACCTCGTTTTCCACCAAAAATAGCAAAAATATGCCAAATTTAAATTTTTTCAAAAATAGAATAAGTGTTTTGACACGTAGTTTTGCTTTTAAAGAATAAATTTTGACTTGATACGTGTCATGTTTGACCGCTCTAGCTTGCCCCTCTAACTTATATAAATTTAAGCTTTTTGTAGTCTTAGTATTACAAGAAGCTTTAAAACGAGGATTCTAGCTTAAAAAGAGCCAATGAGTTTGCAAGTTTCCATGATTGACTTTAAATATGCCAAAGCTTGTTTTATTAGACTATGCATTTTCGCGGATCTTTTTATTATAAGATTTTAAATTTATTTTAGATAGACCAAGATCTATATTAGCGAAGAAACAAGAAATGATAGAGTTTTATATAAGTTAGATGCTAAACATAGAGTAGTTGGATCTTTTATAGGCGCATAGAGGTTAATAGTGGCTTTTTGCTCCCATCAGCTTAATAAACATTATATAATTATTGAATAAATAAAAGTTGCTTTAGGTTTTGTGAGATTATTAGTTTTAAAATTCCCTTCGTAGAGATTTCCTATCTCTCTCGTTTCCTCCTCTCCGTTGTTGTTGTTGAGAGAGATAGGTATCTCTACGAAAAGGGATTTAAAACTATATCGCAAAACTAAAGCAACTTTATTTATTCATTAATTATGTAATTGTTTATTAAGGCTGATGGAGCAAAAGCCACTAGATTTACGCCTCTATGCGCCTATAAAAGATCCAGACTAATCTATGTTTGCATCTTAACTTATATTACACTCTATCATTTCTTGAGATCTACGCCAAATTTAAAATCTTTAATAAAAGATCCGCGAATGCTTAGTCTAATAAGAACAACTTTGCATATTTAAAGTCTATCATGGAAACTTGCAAACTCTTGGCTCTTTTTAAGCTAGAATCCGCGATTGTAAAGCTCTGTATAAAAGCACTAGCAAAAAGCTTAAATTTATATAAGTTAAGGGGCAAGCTAGAGCGCAACATGCTCGATCAAGTCAAAATTTATTCTTTAAAAGGCAAAACTACGTGTCAAAACACTTATTCTATTTTTGAAAAAATTTAAATTTGGCATATTTTTGCTATTTTTGGTGGAAAACGAGGTTACGTGAAGACAAGGGAAATGCAAGTAAGATCGAATCGAAAAGAATCCTCCCCATACTTAGAACTAACACATTTTCCTCAAATGTGAAGACGTGACCACCATACTAATTTCAAGGGATAATCAAATATTAAGGGTCTTGATTCTGTCAAATTATAGTATATATATAATATATAAGAAAAACAATCAACCATTATACCTATAAGCAAGGTTTGGTCAAGGGTTCACAAAATTCTATAGACGTAACCGGAGTTTGGATTCCCGGGTCGGTGTTGTCCCACGAGGCTGATTGGAATTATCGAAATGAGAATTAATAAGACGTTGTTTGAATATGACAGGGGGATATGATAGGGTCTCTATTTCGACAAGATTAAATATGCAAAAACGATTAAATAAAACCTAAAAACGAAAGCTAAATAACTTAAATCCTAAAACGGGCACGAAAAACGAGGGCTAAAAACCTAAATTTTGCAAATTAAATCCTAAAACAAATTTAAAAGCTAAAATAGATTCTAAATGACAAATAACGAAGTTTAAAAAAAACTAGACTAAAAACGGAGGTCGTTTGACCCAAAAACGAGTCAAGACAAGAACGGGAACGAATCCCGTTCTTTAAAAAGTAAATTTTTGAAAAATTAATCCTACAGAAACTTTTATATTTTTCCTACAAAATATATGAAAAAAGAAAATTTTAGAAAAAAGATTTATATTTTTCTGATTAATATTTTATTTTTTATGATTTTTTTAAGTTTAAAAAGAAAATAAATTATAAAAAATACTAAAAGATTTTATAAAAATCTAAAAAATTTACAAAAAATAGCTGAAAGTGTGGCGGTCCTAGGAAAAATAAGCTGGCTTGACCAGCTTATCAAATAAGCTGTCAAAATAAGCTCAACAGCTTATAAGCTTAAATGGCCAACACACCCTTAAATACCAAAGCTCCCAAGGGTCTAACAGAAAAGACCCAAGGGCGCAGCGGTAGGGTGTGTTGTTTATAAAGGGTTGAGAGTGGTAGAGGTCGGGGGTTCGAGTCTTGCTCACCCCTGACTTCCCACTTTCCCCTTTTTTTTTGAAAAACTTATAAAATGAAAAAGCTAGAATAAATGAAAATAAGCAACTTTAAAACTTGGAATTCTTTTTGAAAAGCTATAATAAGCCCGGAAATAAGCTAAAAAGCCAACAGTGGCTTATAAACACAAAAGGGCTGTTTGGCTCTTTTTTTTGAAACCTAATAAGCCAAGGAGGCCTTAAATAAGCTCACATATATTTCAAACAATGCTTACTAAGCATGGTTAAGCAGAATTTGACTAAAAACAAAGGCCAAATAAGCTGGAAAAGCTAGAAAACTAAATTAAGCTTAAAAACACTTCACTAACTACACTAGCTTAGATAAGCTCAAATTTAAGTAAGATAGGACCGTAGCTAAGGCTAAACTACATAATAAGCATTCACGTAAACATGAGTAAGCTTAAAAGACAGCAAATTCTGTCCCCTGGGTGGCTTTTTGAGTGTAAAAATAAGTCACTTAAAGTGACTTTGGGGCTTAATGGCTTATGCCATTGAAAAGAGTGGCCAAAAATCTATTTGTAGAAACGCTTTTAAAAAGTATTTTAAAACAAGAATAAGCCCTTAAATAAGCTTGTGAAAAGCTGGCTTATGCTTGAGTGTTATGCTGAGTGTAAAAAGACAGCATATACTAGTATAAGGAGTCTTTGTTTCAAATGTAAAAATAAGTGGCTTGAAATTGGACTACTGTACAAGCTTATGGCCTGTACTTGGAACAACTAGGCATCTAAGAGTTGTTTCAAAAAATGCGTTTTTGAAGGATTTTGAGAAAGAATAAGCTTTGAAAAAGCTTATTAAAGGGCTGGTTTTTTGTTTTTACACTTAGCATAAAATAGGACAAGTTTGACCCATTTTTAAATGGGTCAAAGCACGCCTAAATCACAATTCACCAATGCTAATAAACTCTCAAAATGAGTGTGGAACAAGGCTCAAAAGGGTTTTAGAGTAGCTTATATAAATAAGCTTGTGCAACCTGTCCAAAAGTGACAGGTTTGGACAGTTAATACAATAAGGCTTTAAACTTGATTTTAACTTACAAAGACTAAAGATTAAACTAATTTTAATCTTAAAATAGCTAAACAAAGTTGGCTAAGTGACCACAACCCATTTACCTATCCCTATTGACCCATTTTGGGCTTAACCCAAACACTTCCTTAAGTAATGAAAAACCTTTTTAAAACTGTTTTAAGAGATTTTAAGCAAAGGGTTTTGAAAAACAGATAACAAGCATCCATTAATAAGCAATAAGCAATATTAAAAACACAAGAATAAGCACTAGATTAAGCAAATAATGAATAAGCAGTTTATAAGCAAATAATGACAGTTTTGCATAAAAACTTAAACTAAACACTTATTAAGCAAACAACAAACATAGATAAGTATAAACAACAATAATAAGCTAGAAAAACAGGAAATAAGCAGTGCTATAGTAAATGAAAAAAAATGAAAAAGATGACTTACAAAGGTCCAAGTAAAGGGAACCTAAAACTTAGCCTAAATTAAAACCTAAGTCGATGTATCTTTATCTGAATCAATAACTAAACCAATGATATTCCATTTCTGACCCATTTTCATACCTTGCTTCCTTTTTCTTCTTCTTTAATAACCTAGCACGGCAAAGCACTCTCCGAGGGCATGGAATGTCTCATTTTTTGGTAAGAATCTCCGCAGTAATGTCTCTGTTAGATTTTCGGGTTGAAATACAGGAAAAGTCCATTCAATTCTTGATGGAAATGTTGTTTTTGCGAATCTCCCCGCGTTCGGAAAGATCATTTCGAAGATCTTCGAACTATAATTCGAGCGGTTAATGTCACTAGTTTAACTTCGGCAAACACACAAGATGAGAGGAAATAAGCACAGAAAATAGAAGCAGTGACTACAGTAAATGCAAAAAAAAATGAAAAAGATGACTTACAAAGGTCCAAGTAAAGGGATAACCTGTAAAATAGCCTAAGTTCCACCCCAGTAAGTCCTAATGTATTTTCTTGAATCAATACTAAACCAATGCCATTCCATTTCTGACCCATTTTCATACTTGCTTCCTTTTTCTTCTTCTTTCATATAAGCTAATGAAACTTAAATTTGTGGTTGAATAAAAACACAAGAATTTGAATTAAGATTGACTTTTCATTAAAACTTGGAAATCTACTAAAAACTTGAAAGATCGTACACTAAAGTGGTAAATAAAATAAAAAACATAAATAATTGTAAAAGTGGTATGGTTCTTGCTAAAAAACAAGGTTCCTATTTAACAAAAACGAATAAAGCCTTGGTCTTTGGGCTCTTCTCCTTGGTTTTCTTCCATGTTGTTTCTTTTGTAGAGACAGACCCCGATGTGTTTGTTGTGTGAGAGCATTTACAAACCAATCTCAGCCCTTAGTAAGTAATTCTCTTAGTAACTACTGCTGTTGTCCTCTCTTTTCTAGCCATCTTATTTGTTCTTGTAAGTAGAAATTAGAAATTTAGTTTGTAAAAGCACTGTGTAATAATACATTAGCTTTTAAAATTCATCTTTTTAACTTTCATTAATAAGCTTTGATTAGAGCTTGTATTTTCTTGAGTTGTAGCAGAAGCAAAACTTTAGAATTCTTCCTACCCGTACTCATTCTTTTTTTTTTAAATTTTTACTTTCTAGTTGTCATTCCAAGTTTCTTTTTATCTAGGTTGTTAAATAACAATAGGATGCTTATTTTAAAATTAGCTTCAGATTTAGTTTTAACGCTTTTTAGCTTATTATGTTTACGCACTTAATTTAGTTCTCTGAAGCTTGAACCATTCACTTTTTAAAGCTAATTTCACTTCTTAAAATTGTGTTTTTACTTTCAGCTTAAGTCTTTTAGAAACTCTTTATGAACACATCTAAGACTGTCATATAGTATCTTTTGGTTTTAAATATTTCATTTAGTAATAAGCTAGCAATAAGCTAAAGTTTGAAAAGTTAGAATTTTAAAAGCAAAAGCTTTGTTTCTGTGGTGCAGTATTAAGTGCTTAATTTCTAGCTTATTCAGTGGATAAAAGTTCAAGTTGCTTTTGTTAAAGTTGTAGAGTATAAGCTCATGAACAACTTTGTAGTTTTAAGTTTTAGCTTATTTTCATTTTTTAGATAAGCTCAAAATAAGCCAAGTCGTAGGGTCTGTTTTGTATTTTCTAGATAGATAGTTTAGGGTTGCCCGTTTTCATTAAAGTGTAAATTTTTGACAGTTTTCCCGCCTACCCTTTACTTTCATACTTTGCACTTTCTACCCTGTATTTTTAGGTTTAATAAAATAGTTTTAATATTTTTACTTTTAGTTTAATAAAATTAGGGTTAGGTTTTTAATTGACAAAATTTGAAGGTTCATTAGTTTGTAAAATTTGGGCATTTTGTTCATTAAAGTTCTGCACCTTTTGTAGTAGATAAGGTGGCTATTTTTCCTTTGTTGTTGTTTCCAATTTAATCTGGTATTTTCTAGGAATTAAAGATTTTTCGCTAAATTCTTTGTTTTAAAAAATCTAGAAAATAGAAAAAAGTTAATAAAATCTAATTCTTTTTGTAATAATTTTCTTTTTCCAGTCGTAGTATTTTTGTAAAATTAAAAAATAGAGTTTAGTTTTAATTTTTAGAAAAAGTTTATTTTATTGTAATTCATTTTTCTTTAGAAATCATCACAAAATTCAAAATCATAGTTAAAAATTCTAATTCATTTGTCTTCTAAATTTATCTTTTTTAAAATTTTTTTTTTGATTATTTGGGTTAAAATTTGTTAAAAGTAGTGTGCCTTAGATTTAAAAATTTCAGTTTTGCATTCGTCTTTTTATTTTGTGTATTAAAATTTCGTTCTAGTCAATTGTTTTTTAATTTTGCTTTGCTATTCGTGAGTGGTAATTCAAAATTAAAAAAGTCCTTTATCAGATTTTGACTCGGAATTCGAATTATTCGCCAAATCCGCAATTTGACGACTTCCGTTGGGATACGACCCGAGAAGAAAATACTTCCCGGTTAAAAATATACATATTGTGTTTTATTTAGTGAGATTTTATCCTTTTATTTCTCTTGCTTGAGAAGTAATTTGGAAAGAATTGTCACGGGATTAAAACTATATATATATATATTTGACTAGTGCTCATATACTATGCAACCAGAATTCCCGTTTCCTGCACAACACAAATGCAAAACAAACATATATTTGGCAGTTTTTGTCTGTTTTTGGTCATTTAAGTCCATTTTTAATGGAAAAAGGTATGTGTAATTAAGCACATACAGGTCTCTACGCAAATTTAAAGCCGTTTATTAATTATGTTAATAGATAAACGTTAATCAATAAGATATAGGATATCGGATTCCCATATATAAGCATATGCCGATGATTGAAGAATCGAGTGATACGATGGACTGAAACAATGAGCATGTGAATCTTTAAAATCTAGGCCAATCTTGACATAACAACACAAAACTCGAATCATTGAGAACTGTGAATGGGTCGAGCCTCCTTACATCCCCACTTCTATAATTTAAATTACTCAGTTACGTCAATACTATAGCGGTCAATTTCGTTATTTTTACCCCTGAGTATTCTCCAATGATGATTAGAGAAGCCTTTTTATGTTTAATTTTGTAGTATTAATTTGTTAGATTGAGCTGCATTATTAGCTGGTGTTTGCCTACCGCCATGAAGCGCTTTGTGTGTTTGTTGCTAGTCTCTAGCTTTAATCTCCCTTATCAACGTGATCTTAGGGATAAAACACGTGGAATGAGCAAACTTCCATTGACTTATATGCCACCGGCTTTAGAGAAGTAAAGATGAAAAAGTAGAGATTGCCAGGGTCTGTAAATGAAGTATCTCACTCCCGGAGGAGAAAAGAAAAGGAGATTGACCGCGCATAGGTGAAATAAGAAGAAAAATTCGGATAACATATGTTGAAGTGAAATGATAATGGCGATCATCAAAGTTGGTAAGCTCACATACTTCAATGTACACTAGCCCAAACCCGTTGGGAAAAAATTGTCGCTCTTATGAGCTGTATCTCGCGGTGAGTTACGTAAACAACATAGATTAAGATGACAAATTTCCTCTAATTCAGAAGATTTTCGTGTTGACCTAAGATTTTTAACGAAGATTATATGAATGCAAATGGCTTTCGTGTATTTAGTACTCTGTCAGCAATATGTTCTAGAATTATTATATGTACGCAACATTTCTGACTGTTCTTCTGAGTCATGATCAACGGAATACCCTTCGGATGGGGATTAAGTATGGTATCATATAAGAAAACTCTTAAGATAGAGAATATATCCCTCGATATCATGATAAACCGTCTTCAATATCCGTAGAAATTTCAACATTAGAGAAGCTATCGATCTCATCAATACTCTTCGGCTCTGCTACTCTCCTGACGCTGTCGTGTATGTATGATCTAAATATCAAAATATGAGTGTTATATAGCATTCGTACAAAATCTGTATCGTTCCGCAATCCAATAATCGCGCGCGGCCCTCTCGCCACCCCCCCCCCATCATTAAACTCACAAATTCAAAATAAATCATCCTATTTCTTTTTTTTTCTTTTTCTGTTTTTTTATTTTTTTTTTTTTTTTTTTTTCTTTTTTTTTTTTTTATTTTTTTTTTATTTTTTTTTTTTTATTTTTTTTTTTTTTTTTTTTTTTTTTTTTTTTTTTTTTTTTTGTTTTTTTTTTTTTGTCCTTTTTTCGAAGAGCGTTCATCGGTGACCCCTCGAGAATGGAATGTCAACGCTTATTCATTGGTTGTAGATGAATCCCGGTGAGAGTAAAAGCTTTAACGGTCAACCTGGGCGAATAAATCTCATCCTCATTAGAATTGAAAATAGGTGTGACTAGGAAAGTAGACTCATTAAGGTTGGAATCATAAGAATCCTTGCACTGTTGACCCTAAACACCTCATCAAAAAGGAGAGATTTACGTACTAGGATGTATTCATCTTGAATTCGAAAAATGGAGCTCGAGTCAAATTATGACATTGTCCTCTCTCGAAGAACGTATCTCTCTCCGAATAGGGACGTCAGCAGAGGGATAGAAGTAAAATGTCATTTGAAATTAGGAAAAAGGGGAAGGGTTAGAGAAAGTCACGGATTTTTCCTCATAAACGTTAATGGGAGAGAAATCATCACACGAAGGTAAAATGCACTCACTATCACTCCCGGATGTATCCTCGGACTCACTTGGGATTGGAAAAAGGTCCTCAACACTAAACTTTATGAATTCCCCCTATTCCTTTTTAGGAATAGTGCTAAGTTCCTTATTCCCCATGTGTGCATTTCTCCCCCCCCACCGTGACGCAAGAGTGTCATATAGGGTCGATCTAAAGCTCTCGCTCGGTTAGATCTGATATCCGCGCATAGTGAGGTGCGAAAGTGCACAGGTGCGACATGTTTAGAATATAACATTTATCTCTCTCAAATGAATAGAACTCTCCTCGTCATCGTCATCATAAAAATAATTGAAACGTCGCGAAGGCTCGGTAGTATAGGTACTAAGTTTAGCCGCATGCCTCTGTTGCTTAAAGCTCTGTCTGTTTTTATAAATCTCAAATATCAATACCAAGCGAGATAACCTATACTCACTTGATAATCTCCATCTCTCAATCATGTATTCTCTTTCTCATCATGTGTCAATGAATGATTAAACGCCTCACTTCTATGAAACTAAATATCATTTTTCTTATTAACTATAATCTTTAATCCCTAATCACTACTTTAAAAAATAACCATATGATCTAATAATTCTTCTTAATATCCTCAACAATTCGTTATAGCCAAACTATCCTCTTATCAACTAATCATCACTCTCCATCAAAATATAATCCTCAACAAAACCCAATACCATCAATACACCAAATCCCCCTAAAACAAACTCACTCCCACACACAATCACAACACCCACCTATTATAACAACTCAACACTATGTATATATACTTACATACTAATCATACATTCAACCACCTTTTTTATTACCCCCCTTTCCATCACTACAAACTCTCACTTCAACTTCACCCCTACTAAAATCATCTTCACATTCCCTAAACACTAAAACACTCTTCCCCTCCTATAAATACACAATCCCCTCTCTTGTGTGTGTGTGTGTAAACCTCTCTTTCAATTATTGTTATGTATATACATATCACTGTATATATTGTTTTAGTGTGTGTTAGTCTTTTTTTAGAGTTTCCTTGCTCCGCGGGTAACTGTCCCATATATGATATACATCGACAACCATACAAACGCACTCATTGTGTACCCAATCATAACTCAATTGAGAATCGTTTCCCCATAATTCGCACCAGTATTGTACTCATAATGTAGGCTTTGGAATGATGTTCATAAAGTCGGGTTATTATGTAAGGAAAATGGATTAGGGGACATGTAACAAACTCAGTTTCCGGCTGTACCTCCAATGCCTATAAAACTTGGACAATTTCCACCGTTAATGGACCTCCACACCACAGCAACACAAAATAGGTTATCCGCTAAAGCATGTCGAAGAATTAAACAGACAATATTATAAAAATTATAAGAATTAATAGAATCAACGAGGTATATGTTAAGTATATTTATAGATTATCAAACATCCCCTCCAAACCCAAAATAACTCCACAACCCCCCCCAAAAAAATTACAAAAAAAACCACAAACACTCAAATATAATGACCTGCCCACAACACACACACACACCCCTCACCCCAGGCACCTATTTTTTGTTTTTATATTTTATATGGAAAATAAACTTTTCAAGAGGGTCTTTCGCAACTTTCAGAATGGACTATAACATATCCCAGACGAAAGAATATCGCCGTACATAACTCAGTCCTCCAGACAGAGGTCTTCATTTTTATATTCGTAACCTCCCAACTGTCCCTCACCCCCGCCCCCCCCCCCCCCCGCACCCCCTCACCCCACAGCACCACCACCACCCCACCTCCACCCCCCCCCCCCACCCCACCCCCTCCCCCGCTCCAAAAATCAATACATCAAATAAATAACTACATTACTTTATATGTGAAGTAGTAGATCGAGTACATCTCACTTATCTCTTAGGATTTTAGGATAATAAGTAAACAACACTCGGGGTATCGTTCTCCTGCGGTACTCGCTCTGGTCGATGGAAATTTTACGGTTATGTCGGGCTTTGTGGCTGAATATCATTTAAGATTTGGATGCTTGTTCAGTTTCTAATTCTATAATGCACATTCGGAAAAGGTAAATTAAAGGCACGCTAATCTAAAAAGGCACAATTAAAACAATAAACACTAAATTATCAACCCCTTGCATATAACACCAACACAAAACAAATCCCGGGGAAGGAAATAAAAAACTAAATCTAGTCAAATTTAACGCTCTAATGAACTTATTTTTTTTTATTTTTTATAAATCCTAAATGACTAAAAATATTTCTAGAAAAATAGAATTATATTTTTTTTGACATTTAATTTATTTATTATGATTGAAAAAATGTCCAGTTTCAATTAAATATTAATTATTAAAAATAGCAAACTAATTATTAAAATTCTGAAAAATTAGGAAAATTACTTTAATATGTATAATCTAAGAAAAATGTTAAAAACATAAAAGTTGCTAATAAGATGTGTAGCAGTATGTTAGAGCATATAGCATCGAAGTAAGCCAAGAAACACTAAAAAGTATTGGACTATACTGATTGTAGAAGTGGAAATGTGGTGCAAATGGAATGCTTATGAAAACACATGCACACATTAGGTATGGTCAGTGTAAGTATGTGTGGTTTATGAAGAGGGAAGGTCGCAGGTTCGAGTCCTGACCTTATCTTTTTATTAAAACTTTTTTATTTTTGATTTTCTTTTAAAAAAAAACTATTCTATAAACTAAAGTGAACACCTTTAATAAAACAACTTTTTTTGAAACTGAAAAATAAGCAGGAATAAATGCTTGTATGTTAGAATCTAGTGTCTGAACTAATATATAGTCTACGAATTTACTAGAAAGGTCACTGGTGTTGATACTAGTTAACTGTATGTAGTTTTTTATTGGACTGAATAAGCAAAGAGAGACAACTAGCTTAAACCGAAACTAGATCAAACCTAATAAGCACTTAGGACATAAAATGCTGTCGCACTCGCTCACAATAGAGAAGTAAAAAGCACTCTAAGAGATAATAGTAGACATTGATGTGTAGCAGCTAAGACTCAGACTCATATAGGACTAATGCGCGTCTACTGTGTAGATAACCTGGGACCTAATAATCATTTAGAATAAAGCTGTAAACTAAGAATGATTGAAGACCTATGATCTAATACTCCAAATAAGCAGACTTAAAAACACTTTAGTTCAAGAGTAAGTAAGCTATGAAGGAACAAGGTTGTGTAATCAGCTGGCTGATCGACTACTACGATGTTTTTTTGCTTTTTTTGCGTCTTGTAAGAGAATGGCACTTAGTTCTATTAACTTAATTTAAGAGTCTCATAAGCAATCTCATGCTCAAAGTATAGAGTAAGACAGTCTTAAAAGGAGCCTAAACGTAAGGATGATATAATTAAGCTCAAAAACGCTATATGAACTCGCGCAGATCGCATTCGTTTGAGAAACTAGGACTCTTGACCATAAATCACGCTCCTGCGTTTTGCGCTAAGTCGGCTCGAGATGTTGTCTTCCGTGAGAGAGATTTTTGTCAGGCCTAGTTTAAATTTGGTTAACTTAAATTGTTTTTAGCTTAATGTAGTCTTAGTTTAATCTGTTTTAAGTTTTTTTCTTTTTAATTTTGCTTAATGAGTCTTAAAATTAAGTTTGAATAAAACTAGTCATTATTTAAAAAAGGAAAAAAGCCACAAACATCCGGTGTAGTCTGCACTTTAATACTTGTTCCTTTCTCGCTGTATGTTCTCTTCGGAGACTCTCAATGGGTTTAATTTTCTTGCTGATATTGTGTCGTACCCTTCCCAAACACCCACCAACCCCTCCCCGCCCCCCCCCCCCCCCCCCCCCCCCTGCCCCCTCCCCCCCCTCCCCCACAGTCAGATATTATTGTTTGTTTTAAGCCATGTAATGTTGAGGAGTTAGAGATCATAGGTGGCTTGGATGTATGCTTGAGGAATTATAGACTTGTGTGTTTCTGAGAGAAGATGAGGGTATTGTAAGTTCACCAGTGTTGAAGTCCTCTAGAATGTAGTGTGAGTGAGTAATTTGAGAGTCCTGTGTCGTTAGTGAGAATATAATATGTATAGTAGCCGTTTGTTTAAGTGTCGTTGTTACTGTCTGTATGTGCGGCTTCGTATTGGAGCTGAATACTATTTTGATGTCCTTAGTGCTTATTAGGTTTGCGTCAAGGTTCTGTTTAGCTTAGTTTGTCTTGTCTTCTTCGTTGCTTATTATGTCCAAAAACTACATTTGTTTGTAGCTTGTCTATTACCAAGTGACCTTTTAAGCATATTTTGTTAGATTCTCAAAGAGCTATTTTCCGAGGCTTATTTTTAAGTCGTTCAAGTAAAAGTTATAGTTGTTTGTTAAAGGTGTTCACTTTAGTTTAAGATATTTAGTGTTTTTTTAAAAATGTAATATCAAAAAGTAAAAAAGTTTTAAATTAAAGGTAAAGGTCAGGACGAGAACTGCGACCTTACCTTCACACACACACATACTTAACACTGCGCCCTTGGGTCTTTTTTCATAAGATCATGGGCACATTCTATTAATAGTCAATTTTTTAGTTTTTTGCCTACTTCGAGCTTATTTGCTTATTATCTGCTTATTCTTTTAGCAAATTTTATAGTTTTTAATTTTCTTAGATTATACATAGTTTAAAGTAGTTTTCCTAATTTTTCTAGAATTTTAATAATTAGTTTGCTATTTTTAATAATTAATTTAGATTAAATCTGATTTTAATTCATAATAAATAACTTAAAAGTGTCAAAAAAGATATAATTCTTTTTTCTAAAATTATTTTTAGTCATTTAGGATTTTAAAAAATAAAAAAATAGTTTTAGAGTTAAATTTGATAGTTTAGTTTTTATTCTCGGTTTTAAATTCCCGTTATTAATTTTAGTGTTTATTGTTTTAATTGTGCCTTTTTAGAATAGCGTGCCTTTAATTTACTTTCCATTTGCATTATTATAATTAGGAACCAAATCCAAATCTTTTATGACATTTAAGCTCGATTCCCGACATAACCGTAAATTTCCATTCACCTCTCACCGAGGAGAACGATACCCGTGTTGATTACTTATTATTCTTTCCTAAGAGTAATTTGTAAGATACTTAGATATAATATAGTAGATTGTATTTTATTTATTAATTATATTATATATTGGGAGGGTTATTTGTTTGTATTACGTGTTTAGACGACTTATCTAAATGACGCCGTATGCTGGGGAGAGGTGTAGCGATTTTTGCGGGATTGTTTGTATTCGAGTTTTGGAAGTTCCTTTTTTGAAAAGTTTAGTTTCATAAAAAAAATATAAAATAACACAAAAATATGTTCCATTTAATTTTTATTTTTCTCTCTTTTTTATAAATATTAAAAAATAATACCAAAATATTTTTCTCTTCTTATTTTTTTAATGTTCTATTTGAAAAATCTTAAAATATTCTTCTCTATCCTTTTATATCATTAATTTCTTTTCCTTTATATCCTACTGTCTGTTGTCTATTCTTCGCATTAAAAAACTACCACAACTCACAAAACCACACACCTCCTAATTTTATGAATCCAACTCCTACAGAACAACCCCCAACCGTATAACCAATTTTGGTCTTGCTCGTAGGTCTGTGAGAGGTCATTTAACGGTGGAATGAATGGGCCAAGTTATAGCCATTGTAGGAGCCGGAAAACGATGTTTGTTCATGTCCCTAATTCCTTTTCCTTACGAATTAATTCACCCGACTTTTATGATCAACCTCCTCAGCCTCATATGGGAGTATACTTGTAAGCGAATTATGTGGAACTGATGTTCTCTACGTTTGTTATGTAGTTGCACTGTCCATCCTAACGAGGTCTGCTGTAGTCACCTTAGATTTGTGGAGACTTTGTGATGAGCAGGATTCCGGTTTAGGCATGGGGAACGTTGATACAATTATTACTATCGTGCATAATTATTATCCATATAATTCACGAGTTTTCACACAAACTCAATATTCTTTGCTGTGAAAACTATGAGGGTCCTCATGAAAGTTTTCAATGTCAACCGATGAATCAAAACTACTTTGGGGCCCTTGTCCTATCTATAATTCTAGCTTTCGGTTATTTTTTGACCAACCCCCGTAGTTTCAATAAATCATCGAGAAAGACCTCATTAATAAGCAAAGGATAAGTGATGTACACAATAGATGGGATAAAATAGATGAGTTATAAATGATACTTTTCTCATATGATACCAATCATGTTGTGAAAAGTCTTCTTCAAACCAAAAGCAGGCAGGCTTAGCATCAATCAATTCATCTTCCAAGAAATGAGTCTCAAGATGAATGGAGGATCTATAAGCAAGCATTATTTTGATGAATGTTTTAAGTTTAAGTAATGACTTAGGGATTAAAGATTATCGTAATAAGAAAATAGATATTTGTTTTAGAAGGGAATGTGAAAGTATGATTGATGAGCTTAAAGGTAAATTCAATGGAATGTGTATATTGAGATTAATAAAAGATAAGAGCTTCAAGCACTAGAGCATGCGGCTAGAAACTTCTAGTTACCTATCACAAAAAAAATACCGAGCTTCACGACGTTTCAATTATTTTTATGATGACGATGATGAGGAGAGTTCTATTCATTTGAGAGATATTATTTCTAAACTTCCTCCGTCTATTGCAATCACATCCGTTTTACCGACTTTGGAGCCCGAGGACTCTCTCATCATGGGGAATGAGGAACTTAGCACTATTCCTAAAAGCACTATTCCAGAAAAGGAATCGGACGAATTCATAAAGTCTAGTGTTGAGGATGTTGTTCCAATCCCAAGTGAGTCTGGGGATACATCTGGGAGTGATAGTGTTTGTGATTTACATTCGTGTGATGATTTCTCTCCCATTAACGTTTATAAGGAAAAATCCGTGACTTTCTCTAACCCTCTTTTTGATTCAAATGACGATTTTACCTCTAGTGATGACGAGTCACTATCCGATGAGGACGTTCCGGAAGATAATATAAAAATTTATTCGAACCCTCTTTTCGAATTCAATGACGAATACATCTCTAGTGACGTAAATCCTCTTTTTGATGAGGTGTTAGAGGACATCGAGTGCAAGGATTCTTATGATTCCAACCTTGATGAGTCACTTTCCTAGTCACACCTCTTTTAGATTCTAATGAGGATGAGTTTTTCGCCCCAGGTGACGATATTGAGTTTCTTCTTCACCGAGATCCATCTACTCCTACGATAAGCGTTGTTTCCATTCTCGAGGGGTTCACCGATGAACCACCTCTCGAAGAGAATGATGATTTATTTGATTTGGAATCTAAAACGTATTATTTGAAGAAATTTTTTTACAAAGCTCCAATTGATGATTTAATGACCAAGGACAAAATTTTCGACCCGAGAGGCGATATTGATGAGATCGATGCTTTTCTTGATGTTGATATTTCTAAAGTTATTAAAGAGGGTTATCATGATTCGGAGAGAGATATACTCTATCTTGAGAGCTTGCTTAGTAATGATACTATACTTAGTCTCCTTCCGAAAGTGTTCCTTGATCATGACCCGAAGAGTTTAAGTGATATTAATGATTTGAAGATTATGGTCAAAGTTTTCGACCCCGGGATTCGTAAGGAAAATTTTTCTCCTACATATGTGAGCTTACCCTTTAAGGATCGCCATTATCTTTCCTTCACATATGTTATCCGAATTTTTCTTCCTTATTTCACCTATCCGGTGGATTCTTTTCTTCCTCTCTCCTCCGGGAGTGAGGATATCATTTTTGACCCCGGCATCTCCGCTTTTCATTTTTCTTCTCTAAAGCCGGTGGCATATAAATGTCCAATGGAAGTTTGCTCTTCCACGTGTTTTATCCCTAATATCACGATGATATGGGGAGAGTCGTGATAGAGACACAGACATATAATCAAGCGCTTCGTGGTGGCAACCATTCTGTATCCTTAGTAGTAGCTTATTAGTATAATAAGTTATAAAAAGTGTGATGTGAGGAGGCTCGCCTCTTTCTTTCTCGTGTTTCGTGTTTTATGTTTTATGTCTAGGATTACCTGGATTTTGAAGGCTCTCGTGCTCGTGGTTTTTTCCATTGTTCACTCATCTTTCAATTCGTTGCATGCTTATTTTATCGTATCCAATTTCCTAGACTTATTGATTACGCTATCTATTAGCATAAGTAATAAACGGCTATAGGATTTGCATAGTGCACCACTTAATATTTGGATGTTGCCTTGAAATTATATGGGGGTGAAAGTCTCAAATTCAGGGACATGTAAGTTTAGTTGGGGGATCTATCGATTTCATCATACTGTAGTCGTTGTATTCACGTAACCCTGTTTTTCCACCAAGAATATGTAATTTATGCCAAAATTAAAAAAATTTCAAAAATAGAATAAGTGTTTAGATACGTAGTTTTGTCTTTTTAAGGAATAAATTTTAACTTGAACGAGCATGTTGCCCTCTAGCTTGCCCCTTAACATATTTAAATTTAAGCTTTTGCTAGTTTTTCATACAAGAACTTATAAAACACGATTTATAGCTCCGAAAAAGCAATAGTTTGCAAGTTTCCACAATTGCTTTAATATGCAAAAGCTTGTTTTATTATGAACTAAGCATTAGCAGATCTTTGATATTAATGATTTTTAAATTTGCGAAGACTTATTGAGCCACTAACAGTCCAAAAAGGTTTAGTTATTTGTCTTAGTTATAATAAGCACACTATCACTTTATTTAGCTTTTTTCGGGCTTATCTATTAAGTTTTGTCAAAAAGTTTAATTATTAAAAGTGCTTATTTTTATGTTAAAAAGCTTTTTCAAAAGGAAATTTTCAAAAATAAAAACATTTAGGAGTATAGAGAGGCCCCAGTTTCGAACCCGGGACCTCAACCTTAACTCCCAAATGTTTTAACACACACCTCCACTACCAACTGCCCTTGGGACTTTTTCATTCACACTTTGTTTTATTTAATACTTAACCTTTCATTTCCAGTTTTAGCTTATTGTGCTTATTTGCTTTTTAACAGCTTATTCGTTTAGCCAACTTTCTAGTTTATATTTTTCTTAGATTCTGCATAGTATAAAGTAATTTTCCTGAATTTTTCAGATTTTTATAAATTAGTTTAATATATTTTTTAATATTTTTAGATTAAATCAATTTTTAATTCATAATAAATAAAATAAAAGTCAAAAAAATATAATTCTTTTTTCTAAAATTATTTATAGTCATTTAGGATTTATAAAAAATGAAAGAACATTTGTAGGGTCAAAATTTGATTTAGTTGCTTAATCATCGCGTTTTTAGATTCCCGTTATTGTTTTTAGCTTAGTTTCTTAATTGCTTTAATTGTTAATTTAATTTATCTTTATTTGCTTTCCATTTGCGTTATTAGGTTTATAATCCAAAATTAAATCTTAAATGACATTCAAGCTCGATTCCTGACAAAAACATGAATTTCCATTCACCTCTCACCGAGGAGAACGATACCAGTGTTGATTACTTATTATTCTTACCTAAGAATAATTTGTATGATACTTAGCTTACGTATACGTATATGTATTGTTATAAATATATATATTATATTAAGAGGGATTTTTAAACGAATATCAAAATGAGCTCCAGCTTATCAATGATTTCATTTTTAAGCTTGGTTTGGGGTAGGTGAAAAATTAAGGACGATGAATTTATCCGTTTAGTGTTTCTTGTTCCGTGAAGTTATGTTATGTAAATGCATAAAAATGGTAAAACGGGGAGCTTTTCAAAATTAGTAATTTCTTAATCCTCTTGGATGAATACTTAGCTATTTTTCGAGGTAATTAGTCTAAGGAGGTTGAAATTGTTGGTTTTCTAAGTTTGTATTTATGACATTGCATGAGGACACAACAATAGCTTAGTATGGGGGATTTTGGTATGTGCTTAAATACACATACCTTTTACTTAATAAAATGAGCTAAAAAGACCAATAATGACCAATAATTCATGAAAAATATAGTGTATATGTGTGTTTTGGTTATTTTGCTGTGCAGATAACGGATATCCGCAAAAGGACGAAAAACGAAGCAAAAAGAACAAAACCGGGTACAAGAATGGAATGAGCGTAAGAAAATAAAGCCGAAGGCGAATACATTTTTAATGGACCAACCCGTACCCATTTTATTGGGTCGGGTCAGCCCACTAATCTTGTATCTATACAAAACCCTAAGCCTTTTAATAAATCCAAGTCCATTTTCCATTTTATCCAATTTGGCCCAAGTTATAAAACAAAAGCCCAAAATATAATAACCCGTCCAAGTAAAATGTTATAAGGTCAAAATTACTATACATCATTCTTCTCTTCCCTTCATTTTTACACATAGACCACACGCACAGGGTAAATCTACGCACCTCATTCACCTACACTTGCAAGTGCTTCTAGAAGGCTTGTTTGACACCCTCTGACAATTGGGAAACCACGTTGGCAATCTCAAGCACTCTGATTGGTGGAAGGGACGTGGAGAGAGATCAAAGGCTCAGATTAGATGGATTGGAATCGAGGGATAAGATAAATGAAGTGGGGAGCGTCTCATGGACCTAGAACCTTCCTCTCGCAGCTATAAATAACACATGAATCACACAGTATGAAGCATCTAGGAGTAGGATTAGATTAGGAGTAGTGTAGTCTTATTTTTAGCTCATTTTCTGCTTATTTTAATGCTTAATGTAATTTCCTTTAAAGTTTAATGTAATCTTTTAAGTTTTAATAAAATTCAAGTTTCTACAAATTCTGTCTTTTAAATTATGTTTTACTTAATTGCATTTCACTTAATCATGATTTAAGAAGTTTATAAGCTCTCATAATTTAGAATTACTCAGTTAAATTCTCTCATAAGCTTAATTGAGCTTACTACTCTTTAATTCTCCCTAAAATACCTCAGCTTTACTTTTGGATGATAAGCCAGATTGGGATGGGCTTATTGGACCCCACTAGCTTGTGCAAACAAGCTAGAGCTTGTTGATAAGCTCTTTTGAGCATTTACACCCTTGTTTTGAGCAAAGGGCAAAGGTATATTTACTTCTTCCATTTTTTAGCCTATTTACCTTTTCAGCTTATCAAACTGCTTATTTTTTCTTATGCTTTGCTTATTTTTGCTTATCTTGTCTAAATATATCCTAAAGTGCTTAGTTTATAGCTTAAATCAGTTTAGTTCAAGTTTATATAGTTTTTGTCATAGTTTTAGTTAAAACAGCTTTTTAGATTAGCTTATCAATTAATGCTTATTTTTGTGAGATTAATGCGTATTTGTCCTTTATTTTCATAGTTCTAAATCTGTTTTCAAAATTCAAAGCTAAAACAGTCTTTTGTAGCCTAAAAATAAGAAAACAGATTTTAAAGGAGTGTTTGGGATAACAACTTTTACAAGTGAAAAATTGTGTTCAGACTATTTAAGTGCTCAAGCTGGTTTTGATAAGCTCTTAATCAGTCCAAATGTTAGATTTAATAAGCTTAGAGTAGGTTTAGATAAGTTTTCTAGTTTATTCTATCAAAATTCCATGTTTGTTGTCCTCTTGGTTATCAAAACTGCTAATTGGTTGAATTTCTTAAAAAGTACATTTGAGGCATGGTTTTGTGATCATACTCGGTTTATTTATGCAATCGTGAGTTCTGTTTTGAGTCATTTTTCTTTGGAAAAGTCTTTTAAGAATTTAAGCCCAAAAACAGTCAAGTATTAGTAGTTTTTGAATAGTTCTTAAAAGTCTAGATGTGCAGAACATTTGAGGCTTCAATCTAGCTTAGCTTTGATTGATTTTACTTAAAATCAGCTTATAGTAGTACAATATCAATCTATTTTAAGTTTATAGTGTGTCTAAATCAGTTTTGAGTCCCAAATTCTTACTACAAAAGAGTTATTTTTCATCAAAAATCCCAAAAGCCAAAAAACATAGTTAGTAAACTATCATTTTTCAATTTACTTTTCAATTTTTTTTCTTTGATCTTCTTTGCTTATTTTCAGCGTATTTGAGTTAATTGAGTGTAGGACTAATTTTGTTTTTAGTCCTTACCTAATTCCTAGTGCTTATTTGTTCTTAATATTAGCTTAATGTTTGGTTATTGTCCTTTAAGTCCCTTTTATAGTCCACTACCTTAATGCCCTTTTGGGTGCTTTTTAGCTTATTTGATTTACTTAAATCTAGTCTTTTGAGCTTATTAGGTATAGGTATTAAGCTGTTTTTACTTTTTAGCTCTCTTTAAGTGCTTATAGTTTTCTTTTTTAGCTTAAAAGTCATTAAAATGTCCTTTGAATTTGTTTTCTTTTTCTGCTGTCTTAATACCTTTATTAATTTCCTGCTTATTTCCTTTGCTTATTTTTAGTCGCTATTGCTTATTAAGTCTGGGGTTTAAGCTGTCATAAGCTTATTTGCCTTTCTAATTGCTTTTTAAGTCCAAGAGTCCAAGTAGTTTTAGTTAAATGCCATTTAATGTTAATAAGTAAATCTGCCTCTTTCTTTAGCTTATTATTCAGATTCAGAAAAAGTTCTTTTACAAAAGTAGCTTGTTTTAGCTTATAGTTTAGTATTTTAAAAGAATAAAAAATAAAAAATAAAAAAATATATATTTCACAAAAAGGTAAGGTCCAAGACTCGAACCTGCGACCTCTACCTTAGCTCCCAACACTTTTAACGCACACACCAAAACCAACTCCGCCTTTGGGTCTTTTCTGTTAGATCCTTGGGCCAGTTTAGTTTTATACCATTTTAGCAGTTTTACTTAGTAGGCTTATATTGCTTATTTAGCAGCTTATTAGTATAGCTTATTTCCAGTTCTTATTTTTCTTAGATTAGTTATAGCTTAAAGTATTTTCAGTAATTTTTCTGGATTTTTATAAATTAGTTTACTATTTTTAATATTTTATTTTGATTAAATTTGTTTTTAATTCATAATAAATTAAATAAAAAAAATGCAATTGTTTTTTTTTAAAATTATTTTTAGTCATTTAGGATTTATAAAAAATAAAAAACATTTTTAGGGTTAAATTTTGATAATTTAGGTTTTAAGTCGCGTTTTTTTGAATTCCCGTTATCGTTTTAATGCTTAATTTTTAATTGCCTATATTGCTTAGATTTTTGTGCTTTTATTTTCTTTCCATTTGCGTTATTAGAATTAGAATCCAAAACCAAATCTTTAATGACAATCAAGCTCGATTCCCTACATAACCGTGAATTTCCATTCACCTCTCACTGAGGAGAACGATACCCGTGTTGATTACTTATTATTCTTTTCTAAGAGTAATTTGTATGATACTTTGCTTACGTATATGTATATGTATGTTATAAATATATATATTATATTAAGAGGGATTTTTGAACGAACATCAGTTCTCAAAAAGCACAAGCAAGCCTTTGCTTGGAAAACAACAGATATTCCTGGTATTTGCCCATCATTCTGCAAACACAAGATACAACTTTTGGATGATAAGAAACCCGTTGTCCAAAAACAAAGAAGGTTAAATCCAAACATGCTGGAAGTTGTTAAAAAAGAAATCATAAAACTCTTGGATACCGGTATTATTTATCCAATTGCCGATAGTCCTTGGGTTAGTCCTATTCATTGTGTACCAAAAAAGGGAGGTTTACTGTTGTCAACAAAACGAGAATGATGAATTGGTTCCAACAAGAACCGTTCGGGGTGGCGGAGGATGCATCGATTATCGTAAAATAATTGACTGCAACCACAAAAGATCATTTTCCCTTACCTTTTATGGATCAAATATTAGAAAGACTCGTAGGAAATAAATACTTCTGTTTCCTAGATGGTTCGATCCTAATGATCAAGAAAAAACAACATTCACATGTCCTTTCGGAACATACACTTATAGGCGAATACCTTTCGGTCTATGTAATGCTCCTGCCACATTCTAAAGGTGCATGTTGGCAATCTTTCACGATATGATCGAAGAATCAGTCGAAGTATTCATGGACAATTTTTCTGTATTCGGAAACTCTTTCGACACATGTCTAAACAACCTCGATAAAATGCTCCAACGTTGTAAAGATGCTCATCTTGTCCTTAATTGGGAAAAATGTCACTTCATGGTCAAGGAAGGAATTGTGCTCGGACACAAAGTGTCTTGTGCAGGACTTGAAGTCAACAAAGCAAAGATCAACGTAATCTCAAAACTTCCACCCCCGACCAATATTAAAGGTATTAGAAGCTTTCTCGGACATGCCGGTTTTTACCGATGTTTCATTAAAGATTTCTCAAAAATTGCCCGACCTCTTACTAAACTGCTTAAGAAAGATACTCCATTTGAATTCGATGATGAATGTCAAAACGCATTTGAATTACTGAAGGAAAAACTCACATGTGCTCTTGTGATCGTAAGCCCAAACTGGAATCTTCCGTTTGAACTTATGTGTGATGCAAGTGATTTCGCTGTAGGAGCCGTTTTAGGTCAAAAATATGGTAAAAAATTTCACATGATCTACTTCGCAAGCAAAACCCTTAATCCAGCTCAACAAAAATACACTGTAACCGAAAAGGAACTTATGGTTGTAGTTTTTGCATTTGACAAATTCAGATCCAATCTAATTCTCTCAAAAACAATTGTTCACACCGATCATTCAGCTTTAAGGCACTTATTCAAAAAGCAAGATGCTAAACCACGCCTTATTCGATAGATCTTACTCGTACAAGAATTCGACATAGAAATCAAAGTCAGAAAAGGTACAAAAAATGTTGCTGCTGATCACTTATCCCGAATTGAAAATGATGAAACAAGCGATGAAAGTGAATTCGATGATAACTTTCTTGGAGATACCCTTATAGAAATCAACACCAAAGATGAACCATGGTTCGTAGACTTTGCAAACTATTTGGTTGGTGATATTATACCAAAAGGAATGACATATCAGCAAAATAATACATTTTTCTCTGACCTCAAACACTACTTTTGGGAAGAACCTTATCTTTTCAAAGTATGTTCTGACGGTATGATCAGACGCTGTATATCTGGACCAAAAACTCAAACCATCTTAGATCAATGTCCCCATGGACCAACCGGTGGACATTATGGACCTAACATAACTGCTAAAAAGGTCCTTGATTCAAGATTTTACTGGCTAACAATCATGAAAGAAGCTCTACTCTAGTCCGCTTATGTAAAGCATGTCAAAAAACGGGAAATATATCAAAACGCGATGAGATGCCCTTGAATAACATCCAAGTATGTGAAATCTTTGACATATGGGGTATCGACTTTATGGGACCATTCTCGAAATCATATATGTTGATCCCAACTCAAGATCTATTCTTTAGCTTGTAAAGATTATGTTACTTTGAATAAATTCAAAACAACAATGGTAGAAACTTTGTGAATACTAAAGAGTATACGGAATCTACTCTTTAGTACTTAGAAGAAATATTAATGAAACAGTAAACTTGAATGAATAATGATATAACCAAAAAGCTTCAATATTATTATGATGAATAATACGAGTACTCTGTCTAGTACTAGGGTTTACAACCTTGAAGCTATGTGCATGCAACTCTATGAATATATATTTTAACCATAACCTAGGATCTCCTTTTATACACCAAGGAGTCCTTTACAAGATAACTACAAATCTTTGAAAATACTCAAGATCTTCTATAATTCTAATCATATACATATCTTTCTAACTTTATAAGATATACACTTTGCATAAGTCCATACATATCTCTTCACACGTCTTTATCTTCATGCAGTCATTATCTTCTTCTAGCAGTCTTAAGTATTTAGCAGTATTAAGTTCTCTTCAGCAGTATTAAGTTAGTGCTGGCAGTACTAACTTTTACACTAGCAGTACTAATCAGTTAGTACTGGTAGTTATAATCTGAGCAGTACAAACTTTTAATCTTGACAGTACTAAGTATAAAGACTTTTAATTCCCAACAATCCTCCCCTAAACTTGTGATTTACCTCCAAATCATCAAGTGTCTTTGAATTAAAACTTTGGGCTCTGAGAGGATTCTTTCAAACACATTAATGCCTTAGTTTGTTTGATAGTATGAAGATTTTCCTTAAAAGCTCATCTGCCATCTCTGAATGTTGATCCACTTGCAGCTTGTTAACCAACATCAACATTGGAAGTCCTCTTGTCATTGGATAATCTTTCTCAACTACCATGAAAATATCTAATCCTGTCTCTATAGACACATAATAAACACCACATGTATCATATAACCTCTATGTTAATGGATCATGCATATATCTCTGAAGTTCTAAAAGGTCATCAGTATCAGGTTCAAACAACCTCTTCAAATCAACCTATAATGCTCTTTTTGTCATCGGTAGGTTCTGTTGAACTGAATCTTTCTCTAACCAAATCTCAAAGTTTCACTAGATCATCTCTGTCAAAATTCTTTAGCTTATCTTCAAAGAATTGATATACCTCTGTATAATCACCCACTCTGATGATTTTACAGTATTTTCTTAAATCTTCAGTGTAAACCTCTCAGTCGATGATTGGGTATTTGGTTTGTAGAGCTTCAACATTCATACCTTCTTCTGGAACCGTGATTATTAACTGTTGTAGTTGTTCTTGAGACAGTTCATCTGATTCTTTATCTTTTGATTCTTTAGCTGGTTCTGATCCTTCTCCTATCTTTTATCTCTTTGAACTTTCTTCACCAAGTTCTTCTTCTGCACTTCTCTTTGAACTTCCAACTACAACTTTAGGAACTGTATCATCACTCTCCATTAGAGTAAAAGTATTTACCCTCTTCACTATTGCTTCAAATAGAACTTTGATTTCATCAAAAGAGTATCCTCTAAACTGCTGTAGTGTATGACTTCCCATATGCTTGATATAGTTACACATATAAGACCTTTGTTGAGCCTGTGTGAGAGGTCTGTTCCTCCTTTGTTGAGCTCTTTGTTGGGCAAATTGTCTCTTTCTTTCATTTATAAGCTCTACAAGCAATTTTGCTTTGTCAGCTTCAGAGTATCCTTCTCTTTCTTGTGCTTGTAACCTGTGAGCTAGCTCTTCATCAGCTTCAATTTGAGCTTGCATGTTATCCCATTCTTTAGGTTTGAAAGTACTTGCTTCTTTATGAACACTGGCAATCCTTTACCTCTATTCTTCATCAAATTGTTCTTGTAATCTTTGAGCTTCTTCAAAACCAAGCCTTTCTTGTTCTTGCTGTATTTTAGTCTTGGTCTGTGTAGGCTCAGATTCCTCCACTATAGCTTTACCCTTGTCTTTTCTCTTTGCTGCACTTCTTCTGATGTATACTAAACTTTCAGCAGCAGTACTAACTTCTGCACCAGCAGTACTAACTGGTACATTAGCAGTACTAATATCTGGCTCAGCAGTATAAACCTCTTCAGGAGCAGTAAACTCAAAATTAGGTTCCAAATCATACTCTTGCCTCCCCTGAGTCTGTGCATCATGATGAATCATCTGTTGTACCAAGGAAATATCAGGGTCTTCATAAATTTTAGCAATTTTCCTCCCCTGATTGAAAGAATCATCTGCCTCATCATCAGATACAACAAATTGAGCTCTTATTCTAGCTTTGCTGGACTTGATAGTTTTCTCCAAAGTCTTGACCTTTTTGATAAGTTTGGTAAAAAGCAGCACCATAGGTTTTCTTTGTCTGCTTCAAGTCATTCTCTAAAACTGCAACTCCGTCTGATAATTTTGCAACCAATTCCATCAATTTATTTGGTTGCGTTTTGTTCTCATCACTTCCAAGTGTGTGAACTCTTGGGAGAGGTGAATCATGGGGCATAGTAGGGGTCTTATGTATGTTGTCACTGCCCTGTCCTGCTTCTAAGCTAGAGACAATAGTGGCAGCCCCTCCATGTCTGTCATCCACACATGTGGATGCAGCCTCATCTGTTACATGGGTCTGAGTAGGAGAACTGAGCTGAGGAACCTTAGTTTCTTGTCTGATAAAATCCTTAAGTGTTGGTGAATGATGTGGTTGTGAGGTTGATGGAGAAACTGTGGGTGTGTGATGAGACTCAACAGAGATTGTTGATCCTTCGCCCTGTAATATCTGACCCTGAATAAGCATTGTTTGAAACAATGGAGTGTCCACCCCAGTATATCCCTTTGAAGCCCTCTTTATATTGCTAAACAGTTTTTGGGTAAGAGAAGGAGCAATATAGGTTCTTTGGTGAGGTAGAAGCAGTCTCTTTTGCTTGTTCAAAAAGATTTGTATAAATCTTGGATACATAAAAAATTTAGACTTACTTTCCAGGTCTTTCACCATGCCATTAAAAATCAATTTTATAAAAATTAAAGGTTCTGTTTGTGGCCAAGCAAATGATAGCAGTTGCTATATTGCTACTAAATTGTTCCCAAGCAATTTTCTTGGAACTTAAACAGTGAAGGATGGTATGAATCAAAAATTTCCACTGAGGGGAGAAATGTCCCTTTTGAAAAGTTAATTTATCATAATTGGACATATACCCCATTAGAGCAAGTTGCTCAAAAATCTCTGTAGTGGGCAAATCACTAATACCATCAGAATCTTCTAACTTGATATGTCTTCTAATAGATGCTTCAGAAACAATCTTGACTTTCCCATCTATTGTAGCAGTGATTTCCATGTCTACATTCTCAAGTGTGCGTGCAGTAGCAGTTTGCCAAAATTATTGTATAAAAGAAACATAGATAGTGAGATTTTCAATGAGAGCATACTTAATGTGACATGTATTTAGAAAATCAATTATCTAATGAAATTACTTCAGACTTTTGTAAGTAAGCAACCATGTTATGCGTGTCACAAAATTCCAAATTTGCCATTGTTGAGTAGGAAGAGTTGATTAATGTGCTGGGTTATGATCGTCTATGAGAGTATGAGTGTCTGGTAGAGTCAATTGAGATAATATAGGGTACGCTTAAGGTTTTGATTTGACTGACTTGAATAAAAGTTGTTATTATCTTGAAGAATCGAAGGATTTATAGAAAGATCAAGAATTATCCAAATTAAGGGAACCTATAAGTGAAGTAGTTGGCGGAAATATCTCAACGGCTATATTTAATTAAGGAAATTCTGTTATACCCCAAACAGTACTAACGGTCTTCTAGCAGTACTAAAATTTAGCCTAGTAGTACTAAGTTATGTCCAGCAGGACTAAGTAATGCATAGCAGCACGAAGTAATGCATAGCAGTACTAAGTAATGCCCAACAGTACTAACTTTGGAGATACCAGTTTAAACCTTAATGTCGTTCAAAAATAATTTCCATTAAAAATCATGAGTCTCACAAGCTCTCTTTCTGTTTTTATTCTCACCATTTATCTCAATTCTTTTTCTTACCAATTCACTATTTTTGTTTTTATATCACACAGCTCTCTTTCTATTTTTTAGCTCACTGTATCTCTCAATTCTTTTTCTCACTAAAACACTCATTTCTGTTTTTGTTTCATACATTTCTCTTTCTGTTTTTGAACTCACCACATCTCTCTTTTCTTTTCCTTAACAATCCAGACAGTTTTGTACACGTTTCATCAATTCCTTTAGTATAGCCTATGCCCAGATGCTTCATTAGGCTCACTAGCAGACATAGGTTTGATTTCAAGAAAAAGATTTTAAAAGACTTCTCAACTCAGGTGTAAACTTAGTATTAACCCTTGTCAAGTTATCCTTAAGACCTCTTTATCATAAATTAGCAACTTTTCAAACTTCACAATTGGTATCAACAAATCCAATCATACTGCTTTTCTTATCATGCAAGTGTTAGTCCAAAACCAAGAAAACACAATCCAAAGAATTTTCTTCATAACAGTTTTAATTATGACTAACAGTTTTAACTAGCAGTCTTAAGTATAACTAGTAGTACTAATTATACTTAGTAGTACTAATTGACAAAACTAACAGTACTAATCCTGTACAAACATTACAAAGACACAAAGAGATTAAAATTCTAAGGATTTAGCATTCCAATACTTGCAACCAAGTACTGAAACCTTCCAACATCTACAGCTTTTGTAAGTAAGTTTGCAAAATTATGATCTGTGTAGATTTTAACCACTTGAATTAACTTTTTATCATAGCAGTCTCGTATAAAATGATATCTAATCTCAATGTGTTTTGTTTTAGTATGTGAAACATGATTCTTAACAATACATATAGTACTGTTATTGTCAATATTAATCATGGAGTACATAAAATTATACCCATAATCTAGCATTTGATTCTGAATCTAGAGTACTTGCCTACATCAACTAGCAGCAGCCACATATTCAGCTTTAGTAGAGGAGGTGGGAACCACAATTTTCTTCTTGTACTGCCATGATATCAATCTACACCCTAGGAACTGACAACCTCTTGTTGTTGATTTCCTATCTAAACTTGCTCTAGCATAGTCACCAGATCAAAGGGAGAATTTCTAGGATACCAAAGGCCCAGGTTAGGTTAGCCTTTTAGATACATAAAAATCCTTTTCACAGCATGTGAGTGTGAAACTTTAGGTGTAACTTATAATCTAGCACATGCACAGACTGCAAACATAATGTCTGGTCTAGATGATGTAAGATACATCAATGATCCAATCATTGATCTGTAGAGATGAACATCAACATCATCACCATCTGAGTCCTTGAGCAAAGAATTTTGTGTATCCATTGGGGTGCTAGTTGTCCTGACATCTGTGAAACCAAACTTCCGTAATATCTCAGCTACATATTTATCCTGACTGATAAAAATCCCATCTTCTCTTTGCTTCACTTGCAAATCTAAAAAGAAATTGAGTTCTCCCATAGAACTCATCTGAAACTTGTCATGCATCAGTTTTTCAAATTCAGTACATAACTCCTTGTTTGTAGAGCCAAAGATAATGTCATCAACATAAACTTGTACAAGCAAAATATCTTATTTTTGCTTCTTGATAAATAAGGTCTGATCTATCTTTCCTCTTTGAAACCCATTGTCCAATAAATACTTGGCCAAGGTTCCATACCAGGCTCTTGGAGCTTGATGTAAACCATACAGTGCTTTCACCATCTTGTAAACTTTGTCAGGATATTTAGGATCTTCAAATCCTAAAGGTTGACACACATATAACTCCTTTTCAACTGTACCATAAACTAATGCACTCTTCACATCCATCTGATATACCATGAAGCCCATAAAGGAAGCATAAGCTAAGAACAACCTTATTCCCTCAATTCTAGCCACAGGAGCAAAAACTTTATCATAATCTATACCTTTTTCTTGAGTATATCCCTGGGCAAATAACCTTGCTTTGTTCCTTGTTACTATGCCTCTCTCATCTTTCTTGTTCCTGAATATCCATTTTGTACCAATAGCTCTCTTACCTTTAGGCAAATCCACTAGTATCCAAACCTTTTGTAGTTGAAACTGTAAAACTCCTCCTGCATTGCTTCTACCACGCTGATTGATCACTTAGAGCTTTGGAAATTCTTTTTGGTTCTTCCTGGGATAGGAAACAAGCAAACAGACAAGTCTAAAGGTCTTCATGAGTTTTCCCTTCATAAGCAGCACTAATAAACCCATGTTCATTTGTATTCTTTGTCATTCCCCTTGTCTATACACCATATTATATATCACCAATCACATGATCAAGTGAATGATCTTTATGAATTCTTGTATTTAGATTAGTAGGAACTTGATATGAGGTAGTAAGGTTCCTTATATCTATTTCTGTTTCATCACCAAATAAATCAGCATGTGTGGCTTCAAGTGTAGCACTTTTTCCCAAAGAAAACATGCCAGATACATTTTGAGAGCAATTTAACCTTGTAGTAATAACTATTGGACTAACAATATTAATATTTAGACTACTAGTTTTAAAATTTTCACTAGCAGTATTAATACTTGGCCCAACAATATTAATATTTGGAGAACTACTCTTAGGTTGCTCTTGATCACTAAATCCACTTGATTTACTTACACCTTCATCATCCTTCTTTTTGGCATTACTAGAAGGTTATGGTTTATTATCACTAGAATTCTTTAAAAAATAATCAAACATTGAACCATCTTTCCACAGTGGCATCACAATGTAGTCTTGGCTAAATTCAGTCTCCTTGCTAGTGTGACCTGCACCATTAGTTTCTTCTGAACCTGCAAAATCATTAGAGTTTGTACCTGCAACAACTGGTACATAATTCATTGATTTTGTTAGACTATCAATATCAAACAGCCACTTTGGACCATCACTTGTAACAATAGGTTTATTCTCCAAGAACCTAATGTGCAAGTTTTCTTCTACTTTCCTGGTTCTAATGTTGTTTACTCTAAAAGCCTTACAAGTCAATGAGTATCCAAAAAAGAAACCATCATCAGATTTTCCATCAAACTTGCCAAGATGATCTAAGGTATTAAGGATGGTAACATGATACCCAAATGGTCTCATAAAGCTTAGAGCAGGAGTTCTACCTCAAAACAATTCATAAGGGGTCTTGTTATGAGGCTTAACTATAATTACCCTATTATGCACATAGCAAGCAATATTAACTACTTCAGCCCAAAATGTAGTAGGTAACTTAGAGTCAGCTAACATGGTTCTAGCAGCCTCAATTAGTGTCATATTTCTCCTTTTAGCAACACCATTTTGCTGAGGAGTTCTAGCTACACTAAATTCCCTTTTAATGCCTTTCTTTTCACAAAACTTATTCATAAATCTATTCTTAAACTCTGTCCCATTGTCACATCTGATTATTTTTACTTTCTTATCAACTGTATTTTCTATCTCAGTTATAAAGTTCTTATGGATGCCACTAGTCTCATCCTTAGAGGCTAAAAAGAAAACCCACATGAATTTGTTATAATCATCAGTGACCACAAGACAATATTTCTTATTCATTAAGCTGATCATAAAAGTTGGACCAAACAAGTCCATATGCAACATGAATAAAGGCTGAGTAATAGAGTTCAGGATCTTGGACTTACAAGAGGCTTTGTTTTGTTTTCCCTTAAGGAAAGTAATATAAGTTTGGTCATTTTCAAAACATTTTGTAGGTAATCCCCTCATAAGATTATCCTTAACCAGTTTATTTATAGTTTTAAAGTTTATATGTCCAAGCCTCCTATGCCATATCATTGATTCATCAAGTGTGGCCTTTGTAACAAGACAGGTTAAGATCTCTTTAGGAACAATATTTTTCATATCAACACTGTACATGTTGTTCTTTCTAGGAACTTTAAGTAAAACCTAACTTTTATTAGGTAACTTAAAATCAGGAGATAGAACAAAACATGCAGTATCAGTAAAAAGAACACTGTTCTTTTTGTCACACATCTGTGAGATACTAAAAAGGTTAAACTATAACTCCTTGACAAAGTACACATCCTTAAAATCGAGCTTACCATTTTTAAGAGTTCTTTTACTAGTAATTCTTCCTCCTCTAGCTCTTCCCCTAAAGGTAACATATCCTCTATCAAATTCCTTAAAGTCTGTTAGATAGGACATGTTGCCTGTCATGTGCCTAGAGCATCCACTATCAACATATCTTTGGTCTTCCTTTTGTAGATGAACCTGCACATAAAAATAAGGTAATTAGTTTCCTTTGGGGACCCAAGCCATCACTGACTTGGATCTGCCTTGTGCATCAATATAATTTTGTCTCTTGAAAGTAATTGATGCACTGTTAAGTTTGGTAGGTCTCCAAACCCAATATGCTGAGGCCTTAACAGCATTAACTTGATTTGTCGTGACAGCATTAACTAATGTTGAAGTTGGCCTAGCAGTATTAACTACTTTTGGCTTAGCAGTATAAACTTTTTCTTTAGCAATATTAATTTTTTGGTTAAAGTTTTTGTTAGTTAATGTTGTTCTTGATTGATAGGGCCTCTTTATAGTTGATTGAGCTAATTTTGAAAAACATGACATTGGTCTAGCTCTATAAACTGTAGTTTTGGGATGAGCAGTATTAACATGCCTAACATTATTAAGTGGTTTTAAGTCAGTTTTCATTAAAACTGCTTTGGGAGTCATGTTCCTGTAAGAGTTAGGGTGAGCCTTTTTAACAGAATAGTTATAATTCACCCTTGTATAATTATTACCATTTACCATCCCTTCTCTTTGATGGTAATTACAGTGAGCCTCCACATGGTCAAAGCTTCCACAAATAAAACATGCTTTATTATACATCACAAAATCACCTTCTAGCTGTTGGGATTTAAGATTATTCCAGTTTCTTTGATTCCCTCTAGGTTTTTGTGATCTGTACATCTCCGCATACTTAACTGGTTTCCTAGCTGGTTTTTCTTATTGTTTAACAGATTCTATCTTAGTAGAAAAAACAGTTTGCTTCTCTTTTTCTGACACCAACTTCTCACCCAATGGGGCATTAGGAGTTTTCTTAACCTCATTAGAGGTATCTTTACAGACACTCTTACCGGCCTTAGGTCCATAGCCTTCAAACTCAGGTTGTTGGAACTCCTCAAGACCAGAGTTGGACAAATCAATAGTTGAGGGTGCAAATAAGCCTGTAGGTGGAGGTGGAACAACATTATAGCTTATAAACCCCACACCTTTTCTATTGTTATCAGATATTTGACTCCTTATTAATTTATCTAAGCTCTTAGAAGCATTTTCAAATTTGTCAATTTTAATCTCATTACTATCTTTTTCTTTCTTAAGCTTCTCTATCTCACTTTTAAGAGCATTGATTTTTGAGTCTTTAAATGAGGTGTCTCTTTTTAGAACAGCAATTTGGTCACAAAACATAACCTCATTTTTCTTGTAAAAGACAAGTTGTTCTTCTACAGAAGCAAAACCTCTTTTATAGGTAGCTAGATTAAACTCAGATTTATTAAACTCTACTCTTAAATTATCATATTGAGATTTAAGATTTTCAAAGCTTTTAAGATAGGTGTTAGTACAAGTTTTGTCATTATATACCTATGAGTCTGAGAAAGCCATAAGAGCCATGTTGGTAGGTACTTCCTCATCTGCCATAAAGCTCCAATCAAAATCAACTCCATCAATAGCTACCATAGCTTTAGAAGAAGTTTCTTCCACATTTACAGTCCTTTTTGAGTTGTCTTGATTCCTGTTCCTATTATCTTGATTCCTATGACCTCTGCATTCTCTTGCAAAATGTCTCATTTTATGATAGTTGAAACATTCTACCTTGGACTTGTCATATCCAGCAGAATCACTCCCATTGATAGTGATCTTCTTACCATTTCCCTAGAAATACCTTCTTGCTCTCATGCTCGGTAAAGCTAACTGCCACTTCAAATCCATTTCTTCTAGGTCATCTTCACGAATTTGTTCAAGGTCTTCCTGAACAAGTTGAGACCTATTTGGTTGATTTGCCAAAAACGCATAGACAGTGGCATCACTTAAGTTAGCAGTACTATCTGGAGAATCAGCAGTACTAACAGGAGAGTTAGCAGTACTAACTTGAACATTGGCAGTATTAACTTCATTGGTACCGCTAGGAGATTACCCAAAGGCCATGTTTTGAGAGCTTAAGTTTGAGTTTGAGCTTGATGTTACAGTTCTTTTGACCTCTTGTTCAACAATCTTGAAGTTGTTGTAAAGATCATCAATGTTCATTGTGTCAAGATCTGATTCATTCCTCCAGATCACTACATGAGTGTTCCATTCAGAAGGCAGACTTCTCAAAAAATTTAAGTTGAGATCTTCTTGAGAGATTTTTTCACTTAAGATGGCCAACTAGCTAACAATTTTTTGAAGCCTGTTAAAAATAGAGTCAAGTGACTCTATGTTTGGAGCATTGAAGTTCTCATACATCTGCTTTAGAAATGTCTTTTGAGTGTTAGTTGATGTTCATTGGGAAGTGCCATCAGCAACATACTTCTTGCTTTTACATCATTCTTCTTTTGGGCCTTCTCTTCAGTAGTAACAGGACCTGGTATCATTGAAGTAGAAGTACCATCAGCATTTGCTGCTGTTTGTGCTGTTGGTTAGAAAGAGTTGCCATTCTCTATGACATCCCATAGAGCATAGTCTTGAACTTGAAAGTATTGCTTTATTCTTAGTCTCCACATCTCATATTCACCTTGTTTGAGAATGGGCAACTTTGCAGTAGCATTGGTTTGGGCAGTTTCTAGATCCATATCTTTGTGTGAATAAAGAGTTATTCTTGTTTGTTTCTTCTAGATCAAAGTTTCAGAACACAAGCTCTCATACCACTTGTTGTTCCCAACCCAAGATCTATTATTTAGCTTGTAAAGATTATGTTACTTTGGATAAATCCAAAACAACAATGTTAGAAACTTTGTGAATACTAAATAGTATGCGGAATCTACTCTTTAATACTTAGAAGAAATATCAATAAAACAGTAAACTTAAATGAAAAATGTTATGATCAAAAAGCTTCAATATTATTATGATGAATAATACGAGTACTCTGTCTAGTACTAGGGTTTACAACCTTGAAGCTATGCATGTAACTCTATGAATGTCTATATTAGTTAACCATAACCTAAGATCTCCTTTTATACACCAAGGAGTCCTTTACAAGATAATTACAAATCTTTGAAGATACTCAAGATCTTCTATAATTCTAATCATATACATATCTTTCTAACTTTATAAGATATACACTTTGAATAAGTCCTTAAATATCTCTTCACACGTCTTTATCTTTATGCAGTTATTATCTTCTTCTGGCCGTCTTAAGTCTTCAGCAGTATTAAGTTAGTACTGGCAGTACTAACTTTTACACTAGCAGTACTAATTAGTTAGTACTGGTAGTTATAATCTGAGCAGTACAAACTTTTAGGCTTGACAGTACTAAGTGTAAAGACTTTTAATTCCTAACAGGCGATTGTGGGTTCATGTCCCACCGGGTGTGCCAATTGTTGGGTTTATTGATTTGATCATACAAAACAATCAATTAAGAATGAAACAAAGAGGAAACATAAGGGATCTACATGTCAAAGCTGAAATTCTACTAAGCTAAAGATTCTGGAAGATCTCATTATATTGATAAGTATTAGGAAGATATTGTTTCCTAATTATATTGTTTTTATGTTTCATGTAAACCTAATATCTCTAGTATGAAAAGAGATATAAGTCATTAGGTTTAGGTGTACTATTCGTGAGTTCCTGTACATAAACGTGTGTATGTGTGTATTTTAGGCGTAGAGATGTAGATGCCATATGTTAGGTTTAACCTCAAGGATCTTATGATTCCTATTACAGTTCATTGATGTAACCGTATTATTCTGATCAAATAATATTAGGGCTTGAAATGTGGTAGCCTCAAAATATTGAGTCGAATAATGGAAGTTCGCTCATTCATTATATTAGGTCTCGGTCATTAATTAATATACGTTGTAATAGGCTAGATGGGTAAACGGGTTCTTATATGTAAGCTAACCGGTTACGTGTATCGGGCGAAAGCCTAAGTAATCCCGAGCCCAGCCCGTAGAAATACTAAAGGCATGCAAGCCTTTTAGTTTGATACATATACACCCTACAAAGGTAGGTGAGGTGAGTTGGTCATTTGTATTTTTCACTTATGCAAGTAATCATCTCATATTCTCTCTTACTTTCTCTCTCTACTCTCTCTCTTTACAATTCTTTCTTATCTCCTCTTTTAATTTTCTTGTTCTTAATTATGAAGTAAAGTGATCTCGTAGTTCTGACATTTGGTATCAAGAGCCTCGAGTAGATTGTGGTTGTTTTGTGGTTTTAATAAGCTCAAAAATCTCATTTCGTGGCTTATTAATACATATAAGCTCACGTCGGATTTTTTTTGGCTTATTGGTTTGCATTTTGCTTCTCTACTCCTTGCTTCACTTGTTCTACCACTTCTTGTGTTTGTTTTGTGGTTTTAATAAGCTCAAATCGAAATTTTTCGTGGCTTATTTATCAAATAAGCTCACGACACAAAAAAATTTAGGCTTGTTGGTTCGGTTTGCTTGTTTACTCCTTCATACACTTGGTCTACATCTTCCTTTCTCACTAAACTAGTGCTTAGCTTTTCATTTTTGCTAATCTTGTTGCTTATTTTCGAGCTTATTTCGGCTTATTTTAGGCTTATTCCATCTTTGTTCGAGCTTATTTGTGGTTTACTTATTTTTTGTCCTTTCTTGTGCACATAACCGGTCAAAAGAGAGGGAACCAAGATCCACATTTTAAGCTTCCAAAGATAGGGACATATTGTTTGTTAGTAAAAGTGGTCCTCACTAGATAGTGACACTGAGCGGAATATGTTAATAGGTTGAGCGGAATATGCAAGTTTGGTTTAAGCGGAATATGCAGGTTTAGTGTAAGCGAAATATGCAGGATTGAATTTCAAGCGAAATATGCAGTTCTCTATTCAAGCGAAATATGTTTAAAATTCAAGCGAAATATGCAATTCTCAATTCAAGAGAAATATGTTTTAAGTTCAAGCGAAACATGCAAGACTGAGTACAAGCGAAATATGTTTCAATTCAAGCAAAATATGCAGTTTCAATTTTCAAGCGAAATGTGTAAATTTTGAAGCGAAATACGTAATTTCCAAACAAAGTGAAATATGCAATTTTTCTTTTAAGCCAAGCGAAACATGCACACCTGCAAGCGAAATATGTCATATTAAGTTTTTAAATTTTCAAGACATTCAATTCACAAGAAACAAACCTTAATCCAAATCAATTAACATTCCCGGTTTTCTATTGATTTTGTAAAATCCCGCAAAAGACACAATTCTTTTCTCGGTTTTAATCATAGACTTGTAAAATCCCGTGAACGTTTATTGCTTTCTTTTTACCACAACTTCAATCACAACAAATCTACTTAAGATCCTACAATCATTTTTCACTTCATAATTCTTCAATCATTCATCATGACAACTCCAATTGTAACTTCCACAACCGACAGTCAAATGCATAACAACATAATCGCAGCTGGTTCAAGGGATCGTCCACCAATGCTTGCAACAAGACGATATGCATAATGGTGATCACGATTCTTACGATACATTGACACAAGACCAAATGGTGATGCCTTACGGAAGTGCATTCTTAAAGGTCCTTACACTCCAACGATTATCACAACACCAGGTGTTCCTGCAACAGAGGATTCTCCAGCAGTTCCTGAACAAACAACAGTCGAGACAGTTATGAATATGACTCCTGAAAACAGAGCTCATTTTGAATCAGAAAAAGAAGCGATTCATTTGATATTGACTGGAATTGGAGATGAAATATACTCAACTGTTGATGCATGTCAGACAGCTCAAGAAATGTGGGAAGCCATCGAAAGGCTACAACAAGGTGAATCACTCAATATTCAAGATGTCAAGACAAACTTATTTTGGGAGTTTGGTCAATTCACCTCTCACGATGGAGAAACAATTGAGTCTTACTACACAAGATTCTACAAGATGATGAATGAAATAATCAGAAACAATTTGACAGTTGCTACGATGCAAGTCAATGTTCAATTTCTTCAACAACTTCAACCAGAATGGTCAAGATTTGTAACAATTGTCAAGCAACAACACAAGTTGGATGAAGTTTCATACCATAAGCTCTTTGACATTCTGAAACAATACCAAAAGGAAGTTAATGAACTCCGTGCTGAAAGAATGGCCAAGAATGCTAACCCATTAGCACTTGTTGCTACTGCTCAAACACTTCAAGACCCTTATTACCAAACATCAAATATCAATCATCAAAGATCTCACTAAATCATAAGCAAGAACCAACATCAAAGCTTCACTTCTAACCAGATCTCATGCAACGACAAGATACAAAGGCAAAGAGATATCCAAACCAATCACACCACCATCTGAGTCAGCTTCTGTAGAAGACAGTGATCCTGAACAAGCTCAGAGGGATAAAGACATGTAGAAAAATCTGGCTCTCATTGCAAAATACTTCAAGAAAATCTACAAACCTACCAACAACAACCTCATAACTTCCTCAAACACCAGAAACAAGAATGTGGATACTACTCTAAGGTACAAGAATGACAATCAGACTGGACAGTTTGGGAATCAGAGGGCAGTAAATGTTGCTGGGGCTAGAGAAACTGTAGGTGGTCAAGTAGTGAAATGGTATGTGTTTAATTACACATACCTTTGACCCCTAAAACCGGACTTAAATGACTAAAAACGTACCAAAAATACATTGTATTTGTATGTTTTGCAATTGTATTATGCAGGAAACGGCTATCCAAGAAAAGGACAAAAATCAAAGCTAAAACAACAAAATCGAGCACGAGAACGGAAAGACCGTGAGAAGTCAAAAAGAACAAGTCAAAGTCAAAGTCAACCCCAGGATGAGGCATTGGAAAGAGCATCGAAAACCAAACCCGGAAACCTAAATTGGCAAAAGTGGGCCCACCTGTACCCACCTAGTGGGCCCGGGTCAGCCCACTTATACTTTATAAGCCTTAAGCCTTAATAAAAGGGCCAAGTCCTTTATATATAACAAGCGTCCCATAACAAGCCCAAACCAATTTCCTTTACAACAAGCCCGTTTACCACAACCCCCTTTTAAATTTAACACCGTTAGTCCTTTAAGGACTAACAGTGCAAACCATTCCCAAACTTTAAGGACTAATGATGCACACTTCAAGGACTAGGATTGCAACACAACTATACATATTGAAGGACTAAGTTTGCCAATCCACTAAACCTCTACCCTGCACCAATCAAACAAACAAAACAACCCCTTTTCCCGCTCCCACCTCCATTGTTACTATTCACCTCCCACCTCCAAAATTACACTTACCCCATGGTTAAACCCACTTAAAACCCCTTCTAGAAGCCAAGAATGATGCAAGGGATGACGTCTTTGGGCTCTGACACGTTGGCTATCTAAAGCAATCATTGGGGAATGATTGCGTGGATACAATCAAGGGTTGCGATGGATTTAAAGAAGCACAAGTGAGAATAGAAGGCCAAGATTGAAGCTCCCAATCCTCTCACACAAGAGAACCAGCTAAAGACCTAAAAGCATCTATATTAAATCTCACAGTCGTAGTCGCTCAACAATTCTAACCAACGTCTTTGCCTCATATTCAGCTCCTTCTGGTCGAGAATGTGTTGCAAACTCTTATGATCAGTGAACACAACGCACTTGGTACCGTACAGATAATGTCTCCACATTTTCAGGGGCCAAAACACTACTACTACGAGCACCAAGCTCTAGTCGTGTGTGGTACACTTCATCCGTGAACCTTGAGTTGGCGGGATGGCGTAAGCTATGACCTTCTCTCTCCTCACTGCATCAAAACCGCTGCCCACAGGAACCCTTTAGCGAAGCATCGCAATATAACACAAGTTCTCACTTCCCTCTGTAAAGCCAAAATCGCGCACTACACAACTTTCCCGCTTCCAACAACGTGGGAATGCAGCGTCTGCCTTTTCTTCCCCCCCCCCTCTCGGATAATATGCTCTTCCCCCCACCGCCCCCTTCTCCCACCCACTTTTCTTCCCCCCGTTCCCCCCCCCCCCCTTCCCTCCCCCTTCTCCCATTCGAAATTTCACGCTTTTCTGAGTCAACCTTTTGTCAATATGGTTCTAGCAATTTTTGAAATCCTTCGATGAATCGCCGGTAAAAACCAGCTAAACCTAAGAATTGAACGAATCTCGTGGGTGTTTTTTGGGTGACCGCCCAATCTTGATTGCCCAACTTCGCGGGATCAACATAATTCCTTCGCTACAATCACGTGACCAAGAAATTATAACCTTCGAACACATAAGCCAAAACTCACACTTTGCGAACTTGGCGTAACATTTCCTTCTTTCCCTCCTTCAATAAATTCAAGATCAACTTAAGATGTCCTCATGCTCCTTTCTGCGTTTGAAGTAATCAAAATATCATCATGAAACAACCACGAATCTATCCAGATATGGTTTGCACACCCTATTCATCAAGTCTATGAAAACAGCATGGTGCGTTAGTCAAACCAAACGGCATTACTTAAACTTGTATGCCCATACGGTCCCTAAATGCTGTCTTGTTGAAATGTCTACCTCACGAACTCTGAGTTGCTGATAACCAGATCTCAGGTCTTCTTAAGTACACACTTGATCCTTGCAAATGATCAAACAAATCGTCGATTCTTCTCGGAAGTCGGGGTATCGGGTTCTTTACAGTAAGCTTTGGGTTATTCCCAAGTTTCACGATAGTCGATACACATCCCGAAAAAGAACCATCTTTCTTCTGAAAAACAAAACCGTGCTCCCCAAGGTGAGGAACTTCGGACCCTTATAAATCCTCTGTCAGAAAGTACTGTAACTGAGTAGACAACTCTTAGCCATTTCGGCTTGGTTCTAAGCGATACGGTGCTCGTGCTCAGAGGTAGCACACCCAAGTGGACTTAAGTCGATTTGAAATTCAACTTGTCGAGCAGGCGGTAACCCAGGCAAATCTTCTGGAAAGACTTCCGGAAATTCTCGTACGATTGGCACATCCTCAAGTCGCCTCTCCGCGACTTATCCTCAGCTTTCTTGGTCGTAACTTGTGCCAGATAAACTTGACATCCTTCCCAATATACTTATTTGGAGTCTTTGTGCATTTATATGGAATTATTCAACTTATTACTTCCCGCTGTCCGTAATTATCACCTCAGGATTATCAACAACCTTCATTTCCATAAGGAATACAACAACATTCTCAAATCCACTAAAACGATCAACGCGTGGTATTTCGCCAACCAATCCATACCAAATACGACGCCAAAACTAACAACTCTACGGGAATTCATCTATGTCGAATAAATGATTGACCTAATAACCCTAAACGTGCAAACCTCTAGAACAATATTTGTTTCTAAAATTTTCTTCATCGGGCAATATCTATTGCAGAACTAGTCTAAAGTGTTGGTGTAAACTCAAGCAAAGCACTAAAGGTAGTTGACACAAAAACATCTATCGGCACCCGATCGAAAAACATAGAAAGCATAGCATTTATGAGAAGAAACGTCACCCGTATACGACGTTGGAATCAAGGGTTTGTTCCTCCTCCCAACCAATGGCTAACTCTTGCCGAAGTTTTTTCCCGTTCCTTCCAGTCTTGTTTCCAACATTGTTTCTGGTCTGTGTTTCCAACGATTGCTGATTCCTCACTTGGGACAATCTTTCTTGAAATGTCCATTGTCATTCCCACTCACAACAAATAATACCATGCTGAATTTCTAAATTGAGACCTCATGAGTGTTTTTTAGGAGCAATAGCAAGCCCTACACTTCCCTAGTTTTGATTGTCCAACCTTCTTACAGTTTCCACACCTCATAGTACACAACCCTTCATGGTGCAACCTGCACTTATTGCAGTAGGGTAATTGGCCCCAACATATCCTCTTCTTACCCTCTTCTTCCCGTTGGTTCCCACCCGTATAAAAAGCTCTGGCCACAAGTCCTGCACCACTAGTATTTTTGGTTGCCTCTTTGAACGGCGTTGTTGCCACACGGTTATCCCTTAGGTTACTCTCCCTAGTCTGATGTCCAACCTTCTTACAGTTTCCATACCTCATAGTACACAACCCTTCATGGTGAAACCTGCACTTGTTGCAGTAGGGAGTCTGGCTGGATTCGCAGCAATCACATTCCCTTGAATGTTGTCCGGTAAACCTCCAATAAACCTTTCCACTCTGTCTTCTTCATCAGGGACCATTCTAGTACACAACAAAATCAACTCCTGAAACCGTTGAGTGTAAGCAGTCAAGTCGTTTCCTTTCACGGTCAAATTCCACAAGTCAGTCTCCATCTTCTGGATTTCATTCCTTGGACAGTACACTTCTGTCATCAACCTTATAAGTTCAACCCAATTCATGGCATATGCAGCATCAACACCAATTGTTCTCTTATGAGAGTTCCACCAAGTCAAAGCACTGTCCTGAAGTGTGCATGTAGCATATTTTACTTGATACTTCGGTGGACAATTACTGATATTGAACACAGTCTTCATTTTCTCGAACCAACGGGTCAATCCGACAATGCCTTCAGTTCCTGAGAAATTATGTGGCTTGCACTTCAAGAAGTCTTGGAAAGTGCACTCTCTAGCCACTGGCATGAAACCTCCATAGTTCATACCATGATTCCCATTTCTGTTTCCATTTCCGTTTTCTCCATTCCCTCCATTTCCATTTCCTCCGTTTCCTCCATTTCCATTACCTCCGTTCTCGCCTTCTTGTTCATCCCCATTCTCATTCAGGGGTTCAAGGGTCCTTGCGGCTTCATGAGCCTCCATTTCTTCAGCTACTCGGCGGGTAACCAATTCTTCAAATTCCTCACGAGTCATAGACGCTCCAGATCGGGTGTTAGGCATCTTCCTACAACATATCAACATAACACTCGATGAGATTTCTAGGTAATGCGAGATCACTAACGGTATTAAATAAAATTTACGGTTAATCACATAGAAAATACACGATCAAAATACATATTCACGGAAATCCCATAATGCATGACGCAAGAGCGTAAGTAAATCAAATCATGACATCATATCATAGATAAATACCAATTTCATATCATCGAACATTAGTGATTACATCACATTAGTTTAAAAATACAGAAAATACGAGTTCTAACACTACGGTCATCACTAAACGCTACTACTCAATGCTGCAATACTAACGAACATCTCTAAGGATGGTAGCCTATGTGCTTCCTAGCACACGCCTCAAGTCTACCAACTCTCACTCGATCATAAAATCGAAGTCGTCGCATCTGCCTCAACTCTCTCTGCATACGTGACATGCCGCGCTGGAGTCGGTCAACTCTCTGACTCTCAACACTCCCTATACCTCTGAAGCCTCCCGGATATCCCCTCTTCACCACAACTCACAATCTCTTATCAAAGCAGTAGAAATGCCACTCAACCCCAACAATCCTATTCCCTGCTCCTCACTCTTAACTCCTCAATAGCCTGTATACGATGGACTAGGATAGCCTGAGTGTGATCATGGAACCTCTAAACCAAATCTCCCAAATGTCTCATACGTGCCTCTACGGCCCCTCCTGAGCAGGCTCAGGAATATCCTCTGGCATCACAGGATGCGTAACCCTCTCAACTCTAACCTCAACCGGGCCTCTCACACCCGTCTCTGTCTCATCTTGATCAACAGCCTCAACTACAACTCTAGCATCAATCCCTCTATCCCTAAGAGCATCTGCGTAGCAATACCCTCCCCCCCCCGGTTTCCCCCAGATCTCTGCAGAATCTCTGGATCAAATATCCTGCCAAAATGAGGCTCATCACTAACCCTGATAATAGCATCACCCCTCAAACTAATCTCTCTAGGATCAACCTCTACATCTATTAGATAACCAGAATCCTTAACTCTCTTAGGAGATGGTATCAAAATCAGCCACGGACAGAGATAAAAGCTTCGATACAGGTGATATCGCAGGTACAAGACGTCGTGGGGGACCCAACGTCTCTTGCGAATGGCCCCGCAGAAGTCTCGGTAAAGCCGTGAAGAATGATCCTGTCATGAGTGTCCGAAAAGAATCAATGAGCAATCCGAATGAAGATCTGAAGATTCCTCTGATGACGAAATCTGAAGAAGACTGATCGGCAGAACAATGTCCTCACAGCAAGACGATAAGTAGGTAACGGTCCAACCCTCTTCCTCGCAGTCATCATGTGTACCGGCCCATTTAAGATGGTACGGTACGGTCGACCATGAGGAATAGGCTGTCCAGGTGATAGAATCATAACCCGACGACGAGGTATGATAGGTGATCTCTGGGTAGAAGCGGTAATCTCAGTGAAAGGCGACCATGATTAGGACATGTGGTGTATCGGTGTATCACTATCTGCGTTTCATCATCCGATGAAAAAATTAAGTGGAGATAGCTGGTAATGGTTGGTATATGGACTGATGAAGGATCCTCAGATGATCAGACACTGAATCAGATGCAGGTGGAGTAATTAGGATAATTGGTGCATAGTCTAGGATGGTGGTATAGTAGGTGGAAATACAGGGTCTCTGTGAATCACTGGTGTGGTCAGACTGAGTTAGCAGGTGGATGTAATCACTGGTGTGGTGTCAGTAAATAGTAAGTAGGGATAGTAACCTGAACAAGGATCACTCCTCCTGCACTTGTCCCCCGTATCCTCTGATGGAATCCGAAGAAATCGAGATAACCGAAATGGCCATAACCTGCACAAGAAAAAGTTTATATAAATCTTTTTATATCAACCATGCAAGATGCAAAAACACTGATGGGTGAATGGGTAACATGATGATGTCAAAATGAATGAATGAATGATCATCGAGCACGTCATGATAGGGATGAAATAATGTAATACTTAGAAATATTAGATATACTAGTATTTAAATACGTATATATAAATTTACGTATACATAGTTAGTATACTACTTATGTAAGGTCACGTAAGGCACATAATCCCACGTAGGATCACATACTGGTTATAGTCCAGACCTAGTTTATACTACCTGGTTCTCTATAACCTTGGCTCTTGATACCAAACTGTCACACCCCCAGACGGGGCCTGGACGGAATACGTGTCCGGAGGCGTGACTTTATTGAGCATCTCAAGTACAAAGCATAAAGAACGACCTCTAAGGGTACGTTTTAAAAATAAACACCGTTGCAAAGTTTTAAAATAATAATAATAAGTTTTACATCGATTAAATTTAAAAGATTCAAAGTTAAAATGCGAAAGCTTAAATAAGTTCAACAACGGTATTTAAAGACATAGATAAATCTCTGGTAAACCGGTACAGGCAAATAGACTTCACATAAGTCAATCAACAGCATCCATGCTAAGCACCTGAGAAAAACATGCTTAAAACGGTCAACATAAAGTTGAGTGAATTCATAGGTTTAGTTCAAACGTTATTATAGTGGACCACAAGATATCAACACGTATGCGACAGTTATAACAGATACAACTTCACATAAAAAGTATTTACGTTGCACTAAGCTCATGACACTGAAGCTAATTACGCATGTTAGCATGTACATTGCTATAAGTATTTGTGTGCCCTTCCAGGTGTCCGACCAAAGACAACCTAACCAGTACGACATGACATATATCCGTTTATCGGGCGCCCCGTGGGTAGTGAGCGCTACTCACCCGGATAGGGATAATTAGTCCCAATAGATCTATTTATTCATTCGCGCTCCCTCGACCGGTCCTCCAGTCAAGAGATTGACAGTTCATGATAGTTCGGGCAGTAGTGGTCTAACAGCTACTTAGGCAACACGTAAACAGGGAAAATCTCACGCAAAGTACTTGTGTCCAGTTTTAAAAACAAGCAATGTTTCTCACCCCAAGTTATAAAACATTTATTCAAAACGAGTAAAAGAGTGGGGCTATGAACTCACCTTATACGGGATGGATCAAAAAGAAATCAATCAATAAAAATGAATCACACGGTTCAGCGACCCCCTATCATATAGTTGTCGTTTAAGAATGATGTACAACGAATAACGCTTAACACAAGAACTGATCATCCGAGCACGAGTAGACACGGCGTATCCCTTTTTAAAACGTACTTTCGAAAGTTATAAGTTTTGACAAGTCTCGACACTTCAAAACATCTTAGAAAATATTTCGTCTTTTAGTGTATTTCGTCTTTTAGTACATTTTGTCTTTTAGTATATTTTGTCTTTTAGTGTATTTCGTCTTTTAGTGTATTTCGTCTTTTAGTGTATTTCGTCTTTTAGTGTATTTCGTCTTTTAGTGTATTTCGTCTTTTAGTGTATTTTGTCTTTTAGTGCATTTCGTCTTTTAGTGTATTTCATCTTTTAGTGTATTTCGTCTTTTAGTGCATTTCGTCTTTTAGTGTCCCGACACATCAACGTTGACTCAATAACTAAAAATGTTGACCTAAACTCGACACTTACGTTTTTCTACATTTTATCATAAGTTTGATAATAAAAGTATATTTTCGACGCTTTTATAAAGTTTACGAAATTTCGGCATGACCTTTCTAAAAATATCGACTTTCCATTTTTATCAACCTCGACTCGTGAAAATATCCGTTTTACAAAGTACATCTTTTATTGACTCGAAAGTATATCCGATCTATTTTCGACAACACCTCAAATATCGCAACAAATCCGTTCTTAAACCTAAACCTTTTCGACATTCAATTTACGCTTACAACAAATCCAACATCTAACTTAATCTCTTCGCCAACAATATTTAAACTTAATATACGATAAATCTTAAATAAACGATATAGCCGTAGTGATAACAATATATATATCAAAATAGTCACAACGAACTTTTATGCACAAAAGTACAACTACTTTTTATGTTCTTCCATTTATAAACAAAAATATTAAACTTTGAGACTTGTAGTTTTATAGAAAACTAGATAATGATTTTCACAACGATCCGCTTTGTACACCTTGTTCGGAATGATCATACGAATGCAAAAGTACAACTTATTTATGAAAAAGTAAAGATGACTTACAAAGAAACACGACGAAAGGTGAATAGAAACTAAGAACAACCCAAACGTTGTTTTACGAATTACCCGGATGAAATAACAATCAACACGAACAATATATCTTCAAACGTAAATGATCAAAGATGAAAAATGTATGGATTTGTGTAGGTGTTTGTTGGTTCGTGGGTTTGAGAGAGAGACAAAGAGAAAATGAATTTTGTATGTGAATGAAATGAATGAGAATGAAAATGAGATGTAACTTGGATATGTATACAAAGTTTACACACACATACACACTTCGAACTCCAAAGGTTTACGTCTCACATCCGCATAACTTTTCAGTCTACTACGAGCAGCCAATAAATGGTTCTTGATTTGTATAATCATCTCTGTCATTTCGCGAATCATTTCTGGTCCTGTGAGTTGGGCATCTCCAACCTCACTCCAACATACAGGTGATCTACATTTCCTTCCGTATAGAGCTTCGAAAGGTGCGAATTTAATACTAGCGTGATAACTATTATTGTATGAGAATTCAGCCAAAGGTAAGTGCTTATCCCAGCCACTACCAAAGTCAATCACGCAAGCACGCAACATGTCTTCTAATGTCTGTATCGTTCTTTCACTCTGACCATCAGTTTCAGGATGGTAAGCAGTGCTCATATCTAAATTTGTCCCCAATGACTTTTGAAGAGATCTCCAAAATCTTGATGCGAAACGAGGGTCTCGATCCGAAATAATCGACACGGGCACCCCGTGCCTACAAACAATCTCCTTCAAATACAATCGAGTAAGCCTCTCCATTTTATACTTTTCATTCATCGGAATAAAGTGAGCAGATTTAGTCAATCGGTCAACAATGACCCAAATTGAATCATATCCAGATGATGTTCTTGGAAGCTTCGTAATGAAATCCATTGTAATTCTCTCCCATTTCCAAACAGGGATTTCCGGTTGCTGAAGTAATCCTGACGGCTTTTGGTGTTCAGCCTTGACTTTAGCACATGTCAAGCACTTACTGACATATGTCGCAATGTCCGCTTTCATATTCGGCCACCAGTATAACTTCCTCAAATCATGGTACATTTTATCCGATTTCAGAGAATGGAATAATTTTGATTTCTGAGATATCCAATAGATTAAACCTCTCACATGCCTACCAAATAAATGGTAACCATACTCGTCCTTTCAGACATTTCGTACCATCAGATCTAACTTCAAATGGCTCCCCTTCGCCACGAAATCCTTCGGCACCAATATTTTCCTCCTTGCACGCTTCAACTTGTGCATTTCGAATTTGTTCGGGTAAATTGTTATGTACCGTCACCACTAAAGCACATACTCAAATCGGTTCTTTATCCTTCCTGCTCAACGCATCAGCGACAACATTCGCCTTTCCTGTGTGATAACAAATAACACAATCATAATCACTCAGAAGTTCAATCCATCTACGTTGCCTCATATTTAGCTCTTTCTGATCTAAAATATATTGTAGGCTTTTATGATCGGTGTATACCGTACATTTAGTACCGTACAAATAATGTCTCCATAGTCGAAGAGCAAAAACCACCGCTCCCAATTCCAAGTCATGGGTCGTATAATTTTCTTCATTCTTTCTAAGTTGCCTAGAGGCGTACGCAATCACCTTTTCTCGCTGCATCAAAACAGCTCCAAATCCTTTAAGGGATGCATCACAATACACAACAAAGTCTTCGCTTCCTTCAGGTAGTGATAATTATAGCAGCACTACACAATTCATGCTCATTGTTTTGAAATACCTCCTCTTCGTCCGTCGCCCTACACATACTGGCTTATTTTTTCTGATGGGTTTAGTTAATGGATTTGGATATTAGAGAAAACTCCTTAAATAAACCTTCATAATAAACCGGCCAAACCTAAAAACTGTCGCACTTCCGTTGGTGTAGTCGGTGCAGCCTAATTTTTTATGGCTTCGATCTTCGCAGGATCAACATGAACTCCACTCCTATCAATTACATGGCCAAGGAATTGCACAGAATCAAGCCAAAATACACTTCGAAACTTAGCGTACAACTATTTGCTCCAAGCAAATTCAATAATAGTCCCTTACAAAAGTCACCAAGTCTTCTTTATTTTTGGAATAAAATTGAATGGTCATCAATGAATACGATTACGAACTTATCAAGATACGATTTGCACACCCGATTCATCAAGTCCATGAAATGCTATGTATTTCCTGCATTAGTCATCCAAAAGGCATTACTACTTGAAACTCCATAATGTCCATAACGAGTTCTAAACGTTGTAATTGGAATGTCTTCCTCGCGGATACGAAGATGATGATAGCCAAAACGTAAATCAATCTTCGAATAAACACTAGAACCTTGCAGTTGATCAAATAAGTCATCAATCCTCTGTAATGGATATCGATTCTTGATCGTTAGCTTGTTCAGTTCTCGATAATCAATGCACATTCAGAACGATCCATCCTTCTTCTGCACGAACAAGACCGGATCTCCCCACGGTGACGAGCTCGGTCGAATAAAACCTTTATCCGACAACTCTTGCAATTGCTTGGACAACTCCTTCATTTCATATGGTGCTAAATGATATGGCGCACGCGCCACAGGTGCAGCACCGAGAATGAGATCAATACGGAATTCAACTTGCCTGGGTGGCGGAAGTCCAGGTAATTCATCAGGAAATACCTCAGGAAAATCTCGAATAACAGGAACATCTTCTAATCGCTTCTCCTTCGATTCTTGTTTAGTTACTTGAGCTAAGAATAGCTCACAACCCTTCTCGATATACTTTTGAGCCTTAATGCAAGAAACGATCTTCAATCGGGAATTATTTCTATCGCCTTCGATAACCAACGTCTTACCTTCCAGGGGAATCCTAACCTTTTTCTCTCCACACAAAATAGCAGCATCATATCGTGATAACCAATCCATCCCAATAATGATATCAAAACTTCCTAGTTCTATTACCATTAAATCGATTGGAAAAGAATGGTTTAAAAGATTAAGTGTACACCCTTTTCACACATTATTGGTACTTACTACTTCTCCATCGGCCAATTCGACTTCATAGCTAGGAATAACTCATAACCTTTCTCGAATCAAAGGAATCAAGAGACAGAGTTAGCAATAAAAGAGCAAAGTTAACGCGTGATTTACACGGGCGAATTTCGAGTCAAAAGAAAGGCTAATACCATAATGGATATGCATAAACCCCATACTTTCCTAATTCGTTATTCACCTCTGAACGCATCTCAGAATTTTTACCCACGTTACTCAAAGGAGGATTAGTCGAAAAGAAAGGATAGGAACGTCGAAACTTCAAGTCGGGTATCAATAGTCGATAAATAGATAAGTGTCCAAAGAATTTCATGACGAAAGAAAGGAAATAAGAAGTAGATAACAATTGTCAAGTAAGACCGCATCCACAGATGGGTAATTCGATTGGGAAAAGGATAAGGGTACATATGCAGATGTCCCTACTTGTACCACTTGCAAACCATACAAAATCTTGATTTTTCGGAATTACAGTTAAAAATTGATCTTTATCAAAATCTTACGGTGACTACTATTCAACCTTGCATGGCCCCTTCTAAATTATACGTAGGTGCACGACTATGTATAATTTAGGAATAGCAATGCAATGCTCAGTTCATCAAACTAATGTCATCATATTTAAATGTATAATCATGCTTAATTATAAGATAGAAATCAAAAATGATTTTACAGAACCGTTCATAGTATTATAAAGTAAATTTAATTTACAAGATTTTAATAAATAAATATGGTGAATAGTCAACTATTTATAATTCTCAATTAAAATAACTCATAAAATAATGACAATTCAAATTTTCTCAGGTGTTATTATATTAACTTATTAAACAATAAGTGGTTTGCATGAGCGTAGTAAAGAGTGGTTCAAAAAATGAATGGGTGAAATTATTACAAAATGAATAGAAATGAGTTTAGCCAAAATCCTCATGAGATTCATGATATTGAGGCGATTGAGAATACGAGGAAAAGAAGTATAGAAACACAAATTCAAATCATAATGAGAATTCTTCAATGATTGCATCAAACAATAGTACCACTTAAAAGAAACAAGAAAAGAAAGATAAACAACTACACACGTAGAATTAGAAATCAAAAGATATCATTTTCATTAATCACAAACGAGCAAAAGTGTATCGTGACACATTACATGTCACCATCTAATGCTATACAACTCCAAGACTAGTTGTTTTCTACTAACTGATATCTTAGTTTAGTTAGTGATTTACAAAAGATACTACAAATGATAAACTAATCTACTAAGAGTCACTAGGTGGTCCACGTGGCTCGGAAGGTCCCTCGTCCCGCATCAAAAGAAATTTCTTCGATTCTTCTCCGGACGCTCAGTAACATTCACATCGATGATCTTTAGAACACCCCCATGCGAACCATCTCCATATAAAACCTCTTGTTCCACCCCATAAGATGCATGTAAATCCCTCTCCACCATATCATGCTCTATGAGCAACTCCAACTTCCTCAAGCCTCCAACCAACTTCTTCTTCTAAGTATCATACTCCCCTACTCTTTAACACCTTCAACCTCTCTAAAACATCACCCAAAACATGCTCAACGTTTCCCAAATCATGATTAGGTATCTCTTTTTTCCCCGATCTTATTCTTTGACTTTAGAAGAGCAATCTCAGTTTGGCATGTACCCAACTCAGCTTTAGTGACTCTAGATCGTGCACGGGACACCTATAAATCACGTCTCAAAGCCCAAGGTTCCAATCCACCAACATATGATGAGTCACGAGTAGAAGATGACTCTCCTACCTCAAATACACCCCTCGGAAAGTCGCGAACAACATAAGGCCTTTGGGTAATAGTCCCAAAAGTGTCCTCAGGTGCAACGTCGGCCTCCTTTTCCTCTGACTCAGAATCGGATGATACAGAATCAGATGACTCCGCATTAGGTGGCTCTGCATTAGGTGGCTTAGAATTGGATGACACACCTCTATGTGGCAGGGTTTTGTCACCCTCCACCTCATAAGGAAATATCAACTCAGCATCGTTATCGAGCTCAATCTTAACATCTTCGTCTTCAATATCTTCATTATTAACACCTTCGTTTACACCATCATTCAAAGAACGGGATTCGTCCCGGTTTTTCTTTTGACTCGTTTTTGGTCCAAACGACCTCCGTTTTCGTTCTAGTTTTTTTAACTTCGTTATTTGTCATTTAAAACACGTTTGAAAAGAAAAATTCATCCTAGGGTTTAATTTGAATAATTTAGGTTTTTAGCCCTCGCGTTTTTACATTTACGTCTACGTTTTAGAATTAAATTGTTCTAGCTTTCGTTTTTAGGTTTTTTTAATCGTTTTTGCATTTTTAACTTGTAGTAATCAAAAACCAATCATATCCTCATTCAATTCAAATATTTATTATCAATTCGTCATTCAATTTTCAAATTGCACACCTCGTTGGGACAAAACGACCTGGGAATCATACTTCCAGATATATATTGATTCTATTTGTGAATTTTGACCTTTTGCCTTGGTCAAGGGTAATTGGTTGGGATTTGCATTGTGTTATATTATATATATACTATCAAATGAATCACATCCCTGAAAGGATTTGGAGCTGTTTTGATGCAGCGAGAAAAGGTGATTGCGTACGCTTCTAGGAAACTTAGAAAGAATGAAGAAAATTATACGACCTATGACTTGGAATTAGGAGCGGTGGTTTTTGCTCTTCGACTATGGAGACATTATTTGTATGGCACTAAGTGTACGGTAAACACCGATCATAAAAGCCTACAATATATTTTGGAATAGAAAGATTATGAGACAGCGTAGATGGATTGAACTTCTGAGTGATTACGATTATGTTATTCGTTATCACCCTGGAAAGGCAAATGTTGTCGCTGATGCGTTGAGCAGGAAGGATAAGGAACCGATTCAAGTGTGTGCTTTAGTGGTGACGGTACATAACAATTTACCCGAGCAAATTCGGAATGCACAAGTTGAAGCGTGCAAGGAGGAAAAATTTGGTGCCGAAAGATTTCGTGGCGAAGGGGAGCCATTTAAAGTTAGATCCGATGGTACGAAATGTCTAAAAGGACGAGTATGGTTACCATTATTTGGAGGATTGAGAGGTCTAATCATGTTGGAATCTCATAAATCAAAATATTCCATTCATCTTGGGTCGGATAAAATGTACCATGATTTGAGGAAGTTATATTGGTGGCCTAATATGAAAGCTGACATTGCAACATATGTCAGTAAGTGCTTGACATGTGCTAAAGTCAAGGCTGAACACCAAAAGATGTCAGGATTACTTTAGCAACAAGAAATTTCTATTTGGAAATGGGAGAGAATTACAATGGATTTCATTACAAAGCTTCCAAGAACTCTATCTGGATATGATTCAATTTGGGTCATTGTTGACCGATTGACTAAATCTGCTCACTTTATTCTGATGAATAAGAAGTATAAAATTAGAAGAAGTTATACAATTTGTATTTGAAGGAGATTGTTTGTAGGCACGAGGTGCCATGTCGATTATTTCGGAACCGAGGAACCCTCGTATCGCATGAAGGTTTTGGCGATCTCTTCAAAATCCTACTTTACAAAAAACTCAATAACACCATCAATACCCACATCCCAAATCAAGTACCACTATCCATCCGCACCCGCCAACTTCATTCCCCATATATAAAAATCACTAGTCAAGAATCCACCCCCCCCCCGAGTAATTACCATAGTGGCCACTCACGGCAAAACAAGCCTCCAACAACCCCCCCCCCCCCCCCCCCGCCCCCACCCTTCCCCGTATGGATGAATTCTCATAAATAATAGTTAAGCGAGATTGATAGATATAGTATTCTCCTCCGCCGATATATTAGGGACGTAGATATAGCTATATCTATAGGTATAGATCTAGATGATGGTGTGTGATAGGGAGATGTGAGAGTACGTATGTTGGACGCGCTTACGTGACCCGGTTCGGAGAAGAATAGCCCAACTCATGGACACTCGTCGCTCGCGCTCGCGCACGCTAAGACGCTTCAGAGAGATCCCGCTCCGTGTTGCACTCTCTCCAAGACTCGATTATTAACTGCTCGTAGTAGACAGAAAGTTATGCCGCGCCCCCTACAATGTGAGACAGTAATCAGCTTTTGGAGTTCGAAGATCTACCGTGGGTTGGACAAGTTAGTTATATGCTGGAAAGTATCACCGTGGAAGGAAAGGTTGTTGTTTTCGATTTGGAACAAAACATGGGAAATTATATAAAGTCCCCGTTTTATTTATTGGGACCATTAAAGATTTTATTAAAAGAGTTGGGGGTCCCGGTGTGGCATATAATCGGACATTACCCCGAGAGCTTCAAGGAATACACAATACATTCCATGTTTCAAACTTGAAGAAATGTTTATCGGATGAAGAACTTATCATTCCACTCGACGAAGTAAGGATCGACGAGAAGTTGCATTTCATCGAAGAACCTATTGAAATCATGGATAGAGAAGTGAAACAACTTAAGCAAAGTCGGATTCCTATAGTTAAAGTTCGATGGAACTCTCGAGTATGTATGGATCCAGCATATACTTGGGGAAACGGGAGGATAGCTGTGGATGAAGAAATACCCTTCCCTCATCTCTTGATTTTAATAGATGCGGGGCGACATGTGAATTGATCTTCAGGGCGAAGAATCCCTTTTTAAGGGTACGATTGCTGTTTGTTGTTGTATTGACTGTGAACATAAAACCGTCAATTTCTGGGTTCGTTATTTTTTATGTCTTGTAGTTGATGAATTATAATTTTCGTTTTTATGTTGAGATATGAACTCACGGCTAACCGAGAAGAATTTAGGGCTTACACTTGTAATTTAAGTAACGTTTACAAAAGAACCGGGCGGAATCCTTCGTTAGTATCGACGTTTTTATATTCTCCTAAAATGTCATAGAAATTTTTTATTACATGCGTTTTTATTTTTCGTTGTCTCGTATCTTTTTACTTTTTTTACGGGAAACGTCACAAATCGTACCTTTTTACATATCGGACTTTGATAATACCCGTATTTACAAATTGTGGGTCAAGTTTTTATATAAATTAAAAACTCAACCCACTTATCTCAACCCCTATAGGGGCGGAAATCAGAAGGTATGAGGTGTCTACCTTGTGATTCCACCATCTTGCAAGAACCTACACTTGGCATTTTGGTTTTGAAACTATTTATAAAGCTCCACTTTTGACCAAACATATACACACACAAATCATGTTATAACCTAAATTCTGCTTTTTATCTCTTCCTCTTCATCCTTAGACGCCACACTTAGCTCCAAATACACCAAACCTCATCTCTTTGATTTTAATAAGAAGCGGACGACAAGATGAATTGATCTTCAGGGACGAAGATCCCTTTTTAGGGGGAAATGCTGTGACAATCCGTCAATTTCAGGTCGTTATTTTATTCTCGAGTATTAATTATAATTTTCATTTTTATGTTGAGATATGAACTCACGACTAACCGGGAGAATTAGGGCTTACATTTGTAATTTACGCGACGTTTACAAGTAACCGGCGAACTCTACGTTAAGCATCGACGTTTACATTTTCAAAATGCCGTAGATATAATTTTGTTTCATTCGTTTTTATTTTTCGTGTCTCGTACTATTTTTACTTTTTACGAAAAACGACTACAAAACGTACCTTTTTAAATATCGGACTTTGATAATACCCGCATTTACAAATTGTGGGTCAAGTTTTTAACTAAATTAAAAACTCAACCCACTTAAATATCACCCCATTGGGGCGGAAATAGCAAGGTGGGAGATGCCACCTTGTGATTGAACCTCATTCCTTGAGGTTACACTTGGCAATTTTAGTTCAACACTCATAAGACTATATTTTGCCATTCAACACACACACTAGTCATAATATTAACTAAAATTCAGCATTTCCTCTCTCCCTCCTCTCCTTTAGACGCCACTCAACCCCCAAGAACACCAAATTCACAAAAATTTGAAGATCAAAAAAATAAGCACACTAGTAAACATGAATACCTAGTATAACCCTTGTATTTTGGAGGTGATTTAAAGAGGTTTTCAAGGAAGATTATATACAAGTTGGGGCTGAGATTATACAAGTTATTATAAGGTCTATTGGGTAAAGAAAATGATGGTCAAAAATTATTTTGGGTGAAGATCAAGTTGAAGATTGAAGCTTTGGTTTTTCTTTTGAGCGATTCATCATCATCATTTTTATTATGGTAAAACTTTATAAGTTTTGTTATCATTTTATTTTGATTTCCAATTGTATATGTACTTGTATGATATATGATGATCAAGAGTTGAATGGGGTGATGTGTGCATGAATCTAGGTTAAAACTAGCTAAAATGAATATTAAAACAACTAAAATAATCATAGAAATTAGGGGTTGTAATGAACAGTTGGTTTGGTAATTTTCAACAGGTTTGAGGTTGGATTTGATTACATTAGGTTGTAGATAATTCTCTTATGAACACTTGCAATTGGAATAATTTTAAAAGTGAATAGTGTGCGAGATATGATCAAAATACTAAAAAATAATGGAATCTTACCTTGCCTGTACAGATTGGTATACAAAGTCACTTTTTACTTACTGAGTTGGTTAAAAAGTTAAAACTATGAGACCTAGATAAAATCATGTAGGTTCTGAATCAATTGGATGGTCAACCAACTCCTTATGGTTTGTAAATGGCATCAAAAATGGTAAAAGTGAGATTTCAGTCCGAATTTGTAACTTGACCTTTATGTAGTAAATTGTTCATATGTATAAGTATACTTAAAATAAGTACAAAAATGGTTTTGGATCTGTAAAGTACACTTAATAATGAAAACTAAGGATTTAATTTATCAATCATTATCATTTACGGATTATAAATTATGACTATTTACGTAAACATAAAAGTATACAAAATTTACTACTCACCGCAACACTTCTATGTAAAGCGATTTTTGTAACTAAAACCCGAGGTGGTAGGACCCACTTCTTGGAAGTTTTAAAAGGCTAACATACTGATAATAAAAGTATCCCAACCTCGAGAACCCGAAAAATTATAACAAGAGCCATTTATAAGCTTAAATGGGCCATAAGGCCTTATTGGGCCACTAGGCCCAATGTAACAAATTGGACTATATGGACTTAACTTTAGGGCCCAATTACTTGGACTATCTAATGGGTAGGACTGGTCTTGAGTAGATGAATATTCAAACCTAATAACTTAATAGGTTTGCTTAATGGGCCTAATTTGGACAATACTAGTAAAAATGGCAAATAAAAATAAGTTAAAACACCTTGAAGATCTATAAGCTTATATAAATATGTTGCAAGAGCATGATCATCATATAAACTACATGTATACAAATACTTATTTAATTTATGAGTTTTCATTAATTTTTATCGACTAGAAACCTAAGACCCGTTACAATTTGTATAGGTCTCGGTTGATTGATGCGCCTACATCCGAAGTTTTTATTCAGCGATATCTCAGTCCGACATCCACTAAGTGAGTTCATAGCCTCGCTATGTTTTAACTTTTTATTGTTTTATAAACCCGCGAGGGAGATAACATGCTTGTTTTAAATTGGAACACAAGGGAGATTGTATGTTGCCTCGGATTATTATTATAGGTTACTTAACTTGCTAGATTAAAAGACTGCAGAAATCATGGAATTGTTAATACCAAGGAAAATGGTTGACGTTATACATGAAATAGTACTTTTTGGACGGCTGCCACCTCCAATTCCGTGACGGACTGGCTATCGTAAGTGGTCAGGAATATGCACCACGGATGTGTTGTATAGAGAATAATATGCATCATAGCAGAGGGCGTATAGTACGGCCACTTGTTGTGGACCCCCATACATATTGATTTGGTAACGTTCTATGCCATGAGACTTATAAATAATCCCCTGATAAAACTTTGTTTGGTGCCATATCGCTATATCCTGATGGAATATCGAGAAAATGATACTTGTGTTCGGGAACTTTTTATTGTTTATATATATAAAAAACTCTATGGTTCAATCAAATTATTGATGGAGTTTTAGATGCTTATCTTAGGTCCTTGTAATGGTAATTCAGGCGATGGAGAATTGGTTGTCGCTTAGGGAAACTTAAATGTTTTGATGGCCCATTAATTTAAATAATTCATTCGAAGATGATTTGCAAAAATGTTTGAATGAATGATGAATATAATTTGGGGACTATGATGTAATTTTTATTTCGATGAATGTATTTAAATACGTCTCATTTCGAGTAATTTTGTATGCTTGTGTTTATATATTATGACGTAGCTCCCCAAATGACCCCCCCACCCCCCCCCCCCCCCCCCCCACCCCCCCCCCCCCCCCCCCCCCCCCCCCCCCACCCCCCCCCCCCCCCCCCCCCCCCCCCCCCCCCCCCCCCCCCCCCCCCCCCCCCCCCATTCCGCTGAGATATATGAAAATGGGGGTGTTACACTATAGGAGACCAAAATCATCAAGATCTGTTAGGTCCAGTAGCAAATCTAAGATTATAAAATCTAAGACTTCTAACACTAAGGAACCTAATCAATCTTAGGGATCTACTGTTTCTGATGTTCCATCTTCTTATTTGATTGATCGCAGGTTGTCTAAATTGTTTTATGGTATTTGGACTCCGGGTGCTCCAAGCACATGATCGGAAATCGCTCTCAACTCATCAACTTTGTCTGTAAATTTTTGGGCACCGTTAGATTCGAGAATGATCACATTGCAAAAATAATGGGTTATGGAGACTATTAAATGGGTAATGTTACAATCTCTCAGGTATATTATGTGGAAGGATTTGGTCACAACTTATTCTCCATGGGTCAATTTTGTAATTCTGATCTCGAAGTAGCTTTTCGCAAACACACTTGTTTCATTCGTGACTTAGATGGTGTTGATCTACTCAAGGGATCTAGGGGTTCAAATTTATACACTTTATCTATGGATAATTTGTTGCTCTCCTCTCCAATATGTCTCTTGTCTAAGGCCTCAAAGACCAAGTCTTGGTTGTGGCATCGAAGATTATCTCATTTAAACTTTGATTATATCACTTCTCTTGCCACACAAGGTCTAGTTTGAGGTCTTCCAAAACTAAAGTATTAGAAGGAGATCACTTATGCTATGCATGTGCTCTTGGTAAAAGCAAGAAACATTCCCACAAACCTAAAGCTGAAGACTACATCCAAGAAAAACATATCTGTTGCATATGGATCTTTGTGGGCCAATGAGGATTCAAAGTATCAATGGGAGGAAATACATACTGGTTATCGTTGATGATTATTCTCGGTTTACATGGGTGAAATTTCTATGATCAAAGGATGAAGTTCCAGAGTTCGTGATTAAATTTCTCAAGATGATTCAAGTTCGTCTGAATGCAACTGTTCGTAACATCAGGACTGATAATGGCACTGAATTTGTCAATCAAACACTCAAAGCTTACTATGAAGAAGTCAGAATCTCACATCAAACATCCGTGGCTCGCACTCCACAACAGAATGGCGTTGTCGAAAGACAGAACCGTACTTTAGTGGAAGCTGCTCGAACCATGTTGATCTTTTTAAAGGCTCCGTTATTTCTTTGGGCAGAGGCAGTCGCGACAGCTTGCTATACACAAAACCGATCATTAATCCAAAAAACGTCACAACAAAACACCGTATGAACTTCTTCATGATCGAAAACCTGACTTATCTTATCTCCATGTCTTTGGTGCTCTCTGCTATCCCACTAATGACAGTGAAGACCTTGGTAAGTTGAAACCGAAAGCTGATATAGGAATCTTCATTGGTTACGCTCCTGCAAAGAAAGCATTCCGAATCTACAACAAAAGGACCCGTTTAATCATTGAAACTATTCATGTTGATTTTAATGAGTTGTCAGCAATGGCTTCTGAACAATTCAGTTCAGGACCTGGAACAATCAGTTCAGGACTCGTGCAAAACATTCCTTCTTCAACTCCGTATGTTCCACCAACAAAGAACAATTAGGAAATCTTGTTTCAACCTATGTTTGATGAGTACCTGAATCCTCTACCAAGTTTTGATCATCAAGTTCCTGTAGTTCATACTCAAGAAACCTATTGTTTCCATCTCGGTACAACCTTTACTACTTTATATTTTCTAGTTTGCACCATCTTCATAGTACTTCTCACAACAACTCCAGAAACATTATCTCCTATCATTCCTCTTGGTGTTAAAGAAGCTGATCATGGCAATGAAGTTGCACACATGGATAATAATCCATTTGTTGAATTTCCAATTCTAAAACCAAGTTCTGAAGAATCCTCTACTCAGGTTGTTATTCCGAATCATGTGTACTCAATTAATCAACCACCTGAATACATTAATAAATGGTCCAAAGATCACCCGATTGATAATGTGATTGGCAATCCTTCTAGACGGTTTCTATCTCGAAATCAATAAAGATGTAGCTATATTATGTTATTTTGACGCTTTCTTTCCTTTGTCTCGAAACAAGAGTTACAAAGAACACCTAATGGAATCCTGTTAGATTGAAGCCATGCAAGAAGAACTCAATGAGTTTGAATGTCTTAAAGTTTGGGAGCTAGTACCTCGTCTGGATCATGTCATGATTATTACCTTGAAATGGATATACAAGGTGAAATTAGACGAATTGGGAGGTGTATTGAAAAATAAAGCTCATTTAGTAGCGAGGGGATATCATCAGGAAGAAGGAATAAACTTTAAAGAATCTTTTTCTCCAGTTGCTCGACTTGAGACCATCCGTACCTTTATTGCATTCGCTGCTCATATGAACATGGTCGTCTACCAAATGGATGTAAAGACCGCGTTCTTGAATGGCATTCTGCGTGAGGAGGTCTATGTTATCCAACCAGACGGGTTTGTAGATCCAGAGAATCCCAATCATGTATATAAGCTAAAGAAGGCTCTTTATGGCCTTAAACAAGCTCTACGTGCTTGGTATGACTTGCTCTCGTCATTTCTACTCTCCCAGAAGTTCTCAAAAGGCACCGTCGATCCTACATTATTCATCCGAAGAGAAGGCAAATACATATTACTGGTATAAATTTATATTGACGATATTATCTTTGCTTCTACTAAACCTGATCTCTGTGAATCATTTTCAAAAATAATGTGTTCAAAATTTCAGATGTTAATGATGGGCAAACTATCATTCTTTCTTGGACTACAAATTTCTTAAAGTCCCAGAGGCATCTTTTTAAATCAATCCAAATATGCTCTAGAATCACTTAAAAGTATGGTATAGAAACCTGTGACCCAGCAGATACTCCAATGGTGGAGAAATCCAAACTGGATGAAGATCCACAAGGGAAAGCCGTTGATCCTACACGTTATCGTGGAATGATTGGCACCCTTATGTATCATATATCCAGTAGACCAGACCTTGTATTTGCTATGTGCATGTGTGCCCGGTATCAGGCAAAGCCTACCGAAAAGCACTTACATGTGATTAAGCGAATCTTATTGAAACCTTAATTGTAGGCTTCATATATCGTTTTGCCCATCTAGGATTATCATTAACAGTGTATCACGCTGCGGCCAATAACAAATAAGAACAACAATGTTATTAACAAGGTTTTCTTATTCATACTAATAAACTATAAACTATTCGACTTTAATCAGTCGACTATAAACTATTACATAAACTAATAAGCTAATTACTATACACACGCTTTGTTTGTGTGTCTAGACTCTCATTGGAGAAGTCTAACTATGAATGGATCCCTAAAACCTATGTCTATGATCTCATTTAGATAGAGTGAGATCAAGACTTACAATGGTAACTTATTCCCAGTCAACAATTATATTAATACTTAGACTATGTATTTATATGGTTGACTTAAATTATTTGGAAACTAAATCAGCATTAATCTTCAATTTATGATTAATCTTCATCTGCATTATTCTTCAGGTTGTAATTAATCTTCAATCTCAGAATTTATCACTATTTGACGCTTTATATGAGAAGTTAAACTACTGTTTGGACTTCATGTATTCTAGAATTCCATAATTTTTTTGCTAAATTCGTCCTTCTTGTTTCATTCTTTTTTCATTTTGTCTCATCGAATCAAGTATCCTAACAATCTTCCTTATTTGTTGATTGGACAAATACAAACAAAGTCGCGTACAATCTACCCCTTAATGAGAGGAGTTGAGATGATAATCATTCCCTGAATGGAAAACAAACTTCCAAGCTTCCTTTGTTTCTTGTCCCACATTGAATAACGCTGAAATCATATATCTATAGTCTTGTTTCCTTTTTGTAATTCATCAATAGGGGTCTTCTTATAGATATGAAACTCTGTAAACCTTTCCCCTTTCAGTGTGCATGTAGCATGGTTAAACATTTATTCAATATGCTTCCCCTGAAACCATTGATGTTACCATCTCTTGATTCTCAACTTGTAGGCTCCAAGTGGTGATCACTGTGAAGAAAAATAGGTATAAAGAATTTGATGAAGATGTTGAATCTTCCAAGCTAGTGCCTTATATTCTTGTACTATTCCACAGGACGTTTATACTAATACTCTATGTTTAACAGACCGTACTTCTCTTTGACAACTCCTCATTCTCTATAATGAGACGACTGAGCACATAATGTAACTCCTTCAAGTGATAGCAAATGTGAGCATTAAGCACCCTAAGTTTATAAATCACACACCTTTGCTAGATTCGTCAAGTCTTCGTCACCATACAAACCAAACAAGTTACCTCCAAATGTTGTACGTCATTTGAGATATGATAAAACACAAACCTGTGAAACCCAACTACAACATCAAATAAGCAATATTCAATTGTCTTCATAATCACCTCTTCAATAAATCTCCAAACCGAGCCATAAAATAAATAAGAATAAACTGAATAAAATCCAGTTCTATCCGAGATCCAAATCCATCCAAGAAACAAACATGTGTGTCGTCTTCAATCACCAATGAAAACCTTATAGATCCTAGATATCAAGAGCAACCTGCTCTGATACCAATTGTTGAAACCTAATTGTAGGCTTCATAGATCGTTTTGCCCATCTAGGATATCATAACATTGATCACGCAGCGGAATAACAAATAAGAACAACAATGTTATGAACAAGGTTTTTATTCATAAACTAATAAACTATAAACTATTCGACTTTAATCAGTCGACTATGAAACTTTACTATAAAAAACATAATAAGCTAAATACTATACACACGCTTTGTTGGTGTATCTAGACTCTCATGGGAGAAGTCTAACTTATGAATGGATCCTTAAAACCTATGTTTTTTTTCAATGATCTCTTTATCATTGGGAGAGATCTAGATACAAAGGAATCTAATTCCGTCAACAATTATATAAATACTTAGTCAATGTATTTAATATGGTTGACTATATAATTAGAACTAAATTTGCATTAATCTTCATGTTGTAATTATTCTTCATCGCATTAATCTTCAGTTGTAATTTAATCTTCTATCTGCATTTTCAATGTTGACTGCATTAAATGAGAAGATAACTACTTTTTGACTTCAAGTATTCTAGAATCCCATAATGCTAAATTAGTCCTTCTTATTTCATTCTTTTATTCATTTTGTCTCATCACATCAAGAATCCTAACAAATCTTTCAATGCCTACAAGGAACCATTAATATGGGTCTATGGTATCCAAAGGATTCTTGTATTGCTCTAACAGCTTTTGCAGATGCTGACCATTTGGGTTTCCAAGATACTAGAAAAAGTACGGCTGGAAGTATGCAACTGTTAGGAGAAAGATTAGTGAGTTGGTCGTCAAAGAAACAAAAAAGCACGGCCATATCAAATACAGAAGCTGAATACATCGCCCTGGATGTTGTGCTCAAATACTTTAGATGCGATCACAACTGACGAACTATGGCCTTGTATTCAACAAGATACCACTGTACTGTGATAATAAAAGTGCCATTGCTCTATGTTGCAACAACGTCCAACACTCTCGCTCGAAGCATATCGACATCAGACATCACTTCATAAAAGAGCAAGTGGAAAACAGGGTGGTTGAGCTGTATTTTGTCAGAACAGAGTATCAACTGGCAGACATTTTCACCAAGCCTTTAGCACGAGAACGACTTGAATTTCTCATCAAAAAGCTTGGAATGCAAAGCATGTCTCCTGAGACTCTGAAAAAGCTGGCAGACGAAGAGGAAGAGTAATGGTGGTACTCTCTTCACATATCCTGTATCATATGTATATAAGAAAATCATAAAAACCCAAAAAGATTTTTCCTTTTATATAAATTTTTCAAAAAGAAAATACAAAATTAAAAAATCAAAAAATATAAAAATATGGTGTTCTTGACATGTCTTCTGAAAATCGATAACATTTACGGCCTTAGAAATGTCATTTAATAATGATACGAGGTTGTAAATGAAGTTCGAGCAGAAGTTCTAAAGACTTTCAAAACATGTCAATGGCTTGCTATTATTTCTGATAGCAACCCGGTCTTCAATTTAAAGGTAGTTATTTTGTCAAAAAGAAAACTTGACCTAACAATGGGAAATGAATTTTTCTCGTGAATGAATTACTTCAGATTCATTCAGAGGCTTGTGTTTACTTTGCAACACAATTTGTGCTTCCTAATCAAATAAGTGTATGTATCAGTGCATTTATTTATGTAAAATGAGAGAAATCTTGTTTCTAATGGTGTTGTTTTAAGAAAAATAATTAAACATATCATTTTTTCATCTGAAAAGATTTTCAAAGAATTTTCAAAGAATTTTCTATCTCTCAAACAATGTCTACAACTCTTTAAATAGAAAATGGGACATTATTTGAGGGGGAGAAATAGTCAAATTCTTTCAAAAATGATCTTTAAAAATGCATCTCAAAATAAATGGAAAAAGTGTTCATCAATAACGGATTATCAATTAAAGGGGAGTTAATGTATTTTTTTTAACTCAATTGGTCTTAAAATGTTATTGAATGTAACCTTTAGGGACTAAATGGCAAAATCATGGACTTAAAACTTTAGTTATAACATTAAAGGACTAATTATGTCATTTCTATAAATAGATTAGACTTAGTTATAAGTTTAAAATCAAAATAGAAGAAGACATAGAACAATAAGGACCATTCTTTCCAATCATCCAAACTTGGCCGGTTATAATGTGTTTCTACACATTTTGCTCACTCACATATTCCTATTCACAAATCCAAACACCCTCAAACTCTCTCGTGTAACATTTCGCTTCCTTTAATCTTGAAAATCAAAACTTGTTTTTAAGGCAAAAGGTACATTCCTACTTGTTCATAATCCATTCCTCATCATGTTGGTAAAACAAATTAGGTTAAAACTCCTTTTATCACTCTTAATCAATTAAAAATGAATTAGGGTGTTTATAATTTAAAAGTTGAGTTTTTATGCTGATTGATTGAGGGGTTTTATGCGTTAGGGTGCATATTAGATGCGTGTAAAACAGTTTTAGATATCTCTAAAATATGAGTGAGATGTATTGATTTTTGTGAGTATGAATAATGCGAAACATGTAAGTCTTGGGTGTTTAGTTATGGGTATGCGTTAATAAGACACTATGATGCTCTTTTATGCCTTTCTCTCTAGATTTTGGCCTTCTTAGAAACCTTTTTATTGGAAAAGTTGTTTTTCTAGGCTTGTTCGATCTAAAATGGTATAAGTTTGCTTGTGTGATGTTCTAAATGTGTTGGGTAACTGGTTCATGTACTTATGTGGTTGTTTGAGGCTATTAAATGTCTCTTATGCATGATTAAAGTGTTTCTCTTTTTAAATCCCTTGCGTATGTAGGATTTCGAGCTCAAAAAGTTGTTTAATCTTGTGATTTTTGATTATGTGCTACTATTGTTGAACTTGTGATGATTGCTAGAAATTCTTATATGGTTTTTAATTAGCAAAACCCGAGTTAAGTAATATTTAGCAGTTGAACCATGTTTGGCTTAAATAAAGCAAAACATGTTTAGCTTGAATAAAGCAAAACATGTTTGGTTTAAATGAAGCGAAACATGTTTCACTTATTCTGAGCGAAACATGTAAGGTTTATTCTAATTGAAACATGTAAGGTTTATTCTAAGCGAAACATGTAAGGTTTATTTGAGCGAAACATGTCTGTCTTTGTCTGAGCGAAACATGTTTAAAGCAAAACATGTACATGTACATATTCTAAGCAAAATATGACATAATTACGAAAAGAAACTATGCCCAAATTTTTAAAAATTTGTGTATTTCTTATGTAAATATTTCATATCTTGCCATATATGTACTTGTATTATGTATTATCTGCTCTCTAATTAAATGTGTGTCCTAAGTTCCCTTGGACTTCTCTTGTTGACTTTTATGTTGATTGTAACCATTAACCTTAGTTGACTTATTCATAGAGTGTAGTAATTCAGTCATGTTTAAATGAAACCTAATCATAGCTTATCTCTAAAATCAATCATATCATCAAGGATAACCAAATTAATCAGTAAAATTTACTTGTTTTGTAGTTAAACTGTATTGGTTAATTAGTTAAAACAGAATCATGAATCCTCAAGATAACTTCAACAAGTTATTGCTCGTGTGAAAAAGGGTTCTATCTGCTGATAGTGTCAAGTTTAGCTCTATTCAATCTAAGATTAGAAACCACTGTGCCACAATAAGGAATAGAGACATTTCAAGGTCATGATTGATGTTGATCAAAGATTCTATGTGCACTTACAAGGCTTTCACTATCTCTGCAGATGTCCTTGAAATCTTTATGCAACAATTCTGGTACACAATCAAGAAGGTACAAGGCACATGTACGAATATTCTATATTAAACATACTTAATGAGGGAAAGAGAGGTAGTTTTAGTGAGAGAGAGAGTGGTTGGATGAAAACTTTAGAGAGAGAAAGTAAACATAAAGAGGTAAATTGCATCTCTATTGTATGTTTAAATGAACAACACCATTCCACCTTTCCAAGGAGTGGAAAGGAATTATAAATACTCAATTGGCATGGACATGGATTGGCTTTTAATGGATTTCTTTGGGCTTTTCTAAACTTGGACCTATTAAGGTTCCAAATAATACTTAACGAGCTAACGACAGTTATCTATGGAGTGATCAATACTTTCTTAGGATTTTTGTATTCCTAACAATCTCCTCCTAAGGGAGGTCAATTCATTTTACAAAAACTTAAACCTAACATACTATGAAGGTCTTTGTTCTTCTGGTCGTAGACTTTTTTTCCTTTTCTTTTTCTTATGAATATGGCGTAGTGATCATTGACTTTTGGCTTTGACTTGTATCTTTTATTTGACATGAATGTGATCTTGAGCATCTTGAGATAATCAACCAAGCATAATCTCTTTTTGCCATCTTGTAAACTTTGCCATCTTGTGACTTTTGGACCGACATGCTCATAGCTTTCTTGATTTGTCAACTTGAAAAGCTTTAATATTGCATCTTTCTTGAAGTTCTTTAACTTTAACACTTCGTCACTTCAAGAAGGATGTACGGTATCAGAGTAGCGGAAGTCTTGAAACATGTACTTGAGCTTTCATAATGTCTTTATATTTGTTGGTCGGGTATGAGCTTGTGGTTATGAATATTTGAGACAGTTGGAATCAGGTACCTTCACCTCTATCTTTATGTATCCTGCATTAAAACAGTTAATAGTAAAGCGGGGGGATGAATATGGCTTTGTCACTCACTCATGTTTGGTTGGAGTAACCTTCGAATATGTAAGGATCGACCTATGATTAGGTAGATTCAATTTAAGAAGAATCTCCTTGATAGGATTTCCAGCTGAAGTATCAAATCTTTCTAACACATATGTATTAGATTCATCAAATTCAGCATGTTTTCATTACCGAAACATCTCAAAGCAGACAGCACGATAAGAGTGAACCAGTGAATTACTATCTTACCGATTGAAAAAAAAATCGATTTGAAAATCAATTGACGTGTCACTTGCTAAAGTGGTTTTATAACACATCAAGAGTGTTAATCATTTCAAAAATTCATCATCAATCGTCAATTCATTTACTGGAACCAGTTTGATTCATTTTAGAATTGCATCATCGTTTCTTTCAGTTGTCACAAGTTTGATTCATTTGAATCGCACAAGTCACCTACCAAGAGCTTGTTTGATGTTGGCTCAAGCAGGATTTCCATCATCATTGTGAATACTTTAGTATCACTCTGATGTTCTGGCAAAATCACAAGGATAATGCGATAGGACTCTTAGGTTATTACTTGTTTTCACAGTGTGTGAACAACAAATACATTTAAACAGTGTCCTAATGAAATTTATGGATGATCTCGTTGGCTCTAGACTCAATAGTAAACATTTGGTTTAATTAAACGAAGGCTGGAGCGGACTGCCACCTTTTCAATACCAACTAACTCGGAGTGAGAAAGTCGATAGAAATGCGTGTAATCTCCGTGAGAAATGAAACAAGAGTTTATTGAGAGACCTTGAGTGGCTAGGGAGGGTTGTGCATTGCGTCACTAGGTCCATGACGACTGTATTCAATACCAGATAACAGCTTAGTGTTTCTAACACTTTATGTATTGACCCGGATTCTGCCTAAGTGTATGGAAGGCTTCTTTCTTTTAACCTTAAGTTAACTTTTCTTTTATAATTCGTCAAACCCTTTAGCGCTGACGAGACTCATAAAAATAGTACCTTGTTGTTTGTTAGAGTACATAAGCTCCATCTCAGTCAGCACTTTTCCCTTATTCGCTCTTTCTCTTTTTTCATTACTAAGGAACTTATTCTTATCTAAGTGGTATATATCCCTGGGTGGGTAGATCCTCTGATTCTGGTGGTCATGGGAATGGATACCTTAAAACTTAACCACACTTTTATACTCAATTCTGTTCATTTTAATGTTCGGTCTTTGGTTCTTCCACATTTTAGACAAATACTATAACACCATTTGCTCCCCCTTCATATGTGCATCGATTAATCGAAAAAGTTTAGCACATATATGGGATAGCGTACACTAGAGATCTTAAAATTCACATCTTTAGCCATATATTTTAATCACATTTTATCCCCTTATCACAAATATTAAATCTCTTGCTATTTTGGATATCAATTGATTCAAATATAACTGCTTTCGGGGAAAAAATGTCCAATTATTAACAAGCCATATTAGGAACATTTTTAATGCTCCCTCTCAAATTATAAGGGAATTATATGGTGTTTGAGTATGTTAATTTGAAATTTTTTGAATTTACTAAGAAATTCTTGAAAATTCATTCTCAAACACTACTTATTCCAACCGCCTTTAAGTCTAACATACACATTATTATATGTACAAGATTATGTATGAGGACAAGACATGAAATTTATTCAACCGAAAGAAATGTCAAAGTCATTCTATCCATGTCTGCTATATGTAGTCGTCTCGTTAATCTCACAGTTAGAAGTTGTCTGGGCTTCCCCCGAAACCTGCAATCCTTTTTGTGTAGATTCAATGCAGTTGTGCAAGCCGCATCTAAGCAGTTTGTTGTAATTATAAAGCCCAATTATCCAAAGTACCACTATTAACGCAAAAACGTAACACACACAAATGTTTAAGTCGGGATATCTAAATTTAGCCTTACTCGATAGTGAGATTATAATTGATTCTTCATAAGTCAACTAAGTCCCTGATTGCTGTAGGGTAGGGTCTAAATTAGTGTTTAGCAAGTTTTGAATTTATATTAGCCGACCAAACACTAAATACAATCACTTTAACGAGCAGTGTCCGGTCAAGATGGAAGTTCACGGTATGTTGGGTGTCGAACACTATAGAGTGGGATATTATCCTTTATTCTATCGGTATTTTCATTAGGCTTTTATTGTTAAACCTATGCTATGTAATTGTCTATTGATATGGGGGTTTCAGCCTAAGAGACTGGCAAAGGTTTGGGGAAAACATATATAATTTCAATTACACAATAAACACAATAAGAAGATAAATGTTGAAGATAGATAAAGCGAAACAAGCCAAATGATTGAAAACTGTATAGCCATATTTAAATCGGTTTAATGCTGTTTGTTTGTTTTAGTGCAATGATTAATTTATCTCAAAGCGGCATATCATTCTTATAAGGACTTAGGCTGGGACATCATACTAAGATAAGACATGTTAAATCCTTCATAATTAACGCATCCGCATAAAGCATCATTTAGTTTAATTATAATCTATCTTAGGGATCAAAGCAGTGGTGATCTTGTTAAAACCTTAGCCCAACGGGACTTTACCCACTTATTGTTTGACGGTGGTTTATATACTGGCAGTCCACTATTTAAATCTTTATCAGTTAATTAAGAGCTATGATTGCTGACATAAACGGGTTACCTCCGGTCAACTAGCCTCATATCAAGAAGAGGGGGTTAAAGAAGAACGGTTATTTGTGATCCTATTTGGTTCCAGTAAATATAAAATACGATATGGAGAGCTATCCCTTTATCTAGATTACTTGGTTCATATCACTAGATCCAGTTGAATGATAGGTCGCATATTCAAACACATAAACAAGTATGAGGTGATAAACATAATTAAACAATCAACAATAAATTAAGAAATCGATTTTAAAACAACCAACATTGACTTTCATTAAGGATGGTCTAATACCCAGGGTATTAGCCAACACATTGTAATCTATAACAAGAGTAATCAAATAATTAAATTGAACGATTAAGAGGAGTAAAAATTACACCCGATGCCTTCTATGGATTCGTGATCATGTTGACTCTTGGTGGTGATACTTCTCTTCTAAAATTCGTCTTTTAGTGAGTTGGTATTAAAAATATGATATTGCCCACTGAAAACTCGTTTTTGAGTTTCTAATTTATCGTGTCTGAAAAATGACTCCAATCGCCATATCCAGCAAAGGTCGATTGGCGTATTGGGCGGGATTCTTTGGTGTGCGCGCTACGTTTCTATATCAATCTGTAATATCTTTCCATTACCTTTTATTTACTGTATCTTCTCGAATAGTTATCTTCACGAATAGACGTATGTTAGACAGAGGGATAGGCCGTATGGGAATTTTTCAAACGCGTTTTCTTGTGAAGTCTTGGCGCAGATACGCCGTATCTATTTAGTTGAATACGGTGTATTGGTGAAATTTCAACAATCTTCAAATATCTTTGCTTTAACTCCAAATTATGTGCCTTTTAGCTTGTCTTCTCAAAACACTCTGAAATTCAACTGCTTTTATCAAACTTTAAAGAAATTAAGTACCACATAATGCAATAATATATATTAAATGTAGGCAAATCGATGGGTATAATGGTATAATAAAGTGACGTTATTTGATGTCTATACAATATACCCCCAACTTGAATCCTATTGTCCTAAGTAGACTTTGAAATAGTTTCTATTTATGAAAATGCGTCTAATGTTATTTGATGTCATCAAATATCCCCCCACTTGAATCCTACTTGTCCTTACGTAGACCTTAGAAAAAGTTTCAGTTTATGAAAATGTGTCCCAACCAAAGTTGAGGATTTTCCGTTTAAGCATCGTTTTGTCCTAATCACCTATACATAACCAAGCTCCTCATGAAATATGGAAATGAAAACACTCAGATCACTCGACTAATCTAGGGTGCAACATTTAATTGGTACGCTCAATGGCTCGGCCGTGATTAGTTTCGTATCATAGGCTTGGCAAGGATACACATCTCCACCGCTAAAGCTAAAGAAGAAACAAGTCAAAAGATAAATTGGGTTAAGAAGGTTTAGGGTTGATCATTCAATAGTCTTTCACCATAAGTACCACACTAACAAGGTAGCTGTATCATACATACACGACCATAATGACGGAATAGACATATATAATCCGATCACATCCCTGTTCGTGTTTAACCAGCGGTTAGGATGAAGAACGATATATGGTAGGGAGCTTCTAACTTTCACCGAAAGTCATTATCTAACAAGGCAGCTGAGACATGCATACATGACCGTAATGACGAAATAGACATGCATGCTCGAACAAGTCCTCGTTCGAGTAGACATTAAGGTTAGTTGCTAGGAAAGGGAAGTAAAATGGGT
>BQNB010012567.1:0-15209 GCA_026074375.1 Tanacetum coccineum
TATATCTTGTGTTATTGATCTATGAAGTAACATGCCCCGGACCCTTATTCCGCTGCGACCCAATTTGGGGGTGTTACAAGTTTCATGCATCGAGGCTATAAGAATCTTCATCGCTAATGCCGCCAGTAAAAACATGACCATCTATCAAATGGATGTCAAGACAACATTCCTTAATGGCGAGTTGAAGGAAGAAGTCTATGTTTGTCAACCAGGGGGTTTTGTTGATCCAAACCATCCGACACATGTTTATCGTCTGAAGAAGGCTCTGTATGGTTTAAAGCAGGCTACTCGGGCGTGGTATGACACCTTGTCATGGTTTCTTCTGGAAAACAAGTTTTCTAAAGGTGCAATTGACCCAACATTATTCACTCGAAAAACAGGCAAACATATTCTTCTTGTTCAAATATATGTAGATGATATCATATTTGCCTCGACAGGCCCTAAAGCATGTGACATATTTTCTAGTGAGATGAGTTCTAAATTTCAAATGTCAATGATGGGACAAAAGTCTTTTTTCTTAGGATTACAAGTTTCTTAAAATCCCGGAGGCATTTTTATTAATAAATCAAATTTTGCTCTAGAAATATTAAAGAAATTTAGGATGGATTCGCGTGACCCTGTTGATACACCCATGGTGGATTGACTTAAACTGGACGAGGACCCCTTAAGGATTCTAGTTGACCAGACTCGATTTCGTAGTATTGTCAGCTCCCTAATATACCTCACTGCCAATAGACCCGACCTTGTATTCGCAGTATGCATGTGTGCTAGGTATCAGGCATCGCCTACCAAAAAGCACCTTGAAGCACTTAAATAGGTATTTCGGTATCTTAGAGGAACCATTAATTGGGGTGTTTGGTATCCGAAAGACACTGCTATGGAACTAACGGCCTATGCAGATGCGAATCATGCAGGTTGTTAGGATACACAAAGGAGTACGTCAGGAAGTGCTCAGTTCTTTGGAGATAAATTAATCAGCTGGTCATCAAAGAAACAGAAGAGCACTGCGATCTCAACCACGAGGACTAAATACATTGCCATGTCTGGATGCTGTGCTCAGATACTTTGGATGAGGTCACAGCTTTCAGACTATGTTTTTGCCTTCAATAAGATTCTCCTATATTGTGATAACCGCAGTGCTATTGCTCTCTGCTGCAACAATGTCCAGCACTCCCTGTCCAAGCACATTGACATACGTTATCATTTCATTCGAGAGCAGGTTGAAAAGGGCGTGGTTGAATTGTAGTTCGTGACGACGGATTATCAGCTTGCGGACATATTCACTAAGGCATTACCAAGAGAGCGGTTCGAATTTCTACTCCCGCCACTTGGTATGAAGAGTATGTCTCCGAAAACCCTTAAACGTCTTTAGGAAGGAGAATATGAGTAAATGATGGTCTTCCTATATCCTATGTATATTTGTATATAATTAAACACAAAAAACAAAATACAAAAATATAAAACGTATAAACACCATAAAAAATCAAAAAAATTAGAAAATACCAAAAATATTTTTCAAGACATGTCTTCTGTAAATCGATAACATTTATGGACCTAGAAATGCCATTCAATAAAGATACGGGTCTTTATTGAAGTTCGAGCGGAAGTTCAAAATGTTTTCAAAACATATTTTCATGGCTTGCTGTTATTTCTAACTACAACCCGCTTTTCAATCGGAGGAATGGATGTCGCCAAAAAGACAGTTGTTCCTAACAATGGGCAATTAATTTTTCCCGGGCACGGATTACTTAATATCCGTGCATCTAAGGATTAATGTACGTTTCAGTGCGTTTCTCCTCTTTCAGAAGTGAAGTCTTCCTTTTATAATCAAATAATTTTCTTCTTAATTGATTCTGAATAAAATTATTTGTGTTAATCGCGGTGGTAAAGTGTTTCTCAAATTTCATCAATTCAGGTTCTTCAAAATAAACTTTTCAACTCAAACAAAGACTACATCTCTTTCAATAGAAAACAGGTCATTGTTTGAGGGGGAGAATGATTTCAAGTTTATGACATCAAACGGGTTTCTAGTTCACATCATTTAATTAATGGAAAAGGTTTTTGTATATGAAAGTGGTTATAATTTGAGGGGCAGTTAATGTAGTTTAACTCAAAGGGCCATCTTTGTCGCTTGTTATAAAGTTTAAGGACTTAAGTGCAATGTGCTAAATGTTTCTTTGCTTTATTAAACTATAGGGACCATTTGTGTAAATTTTGTATCTTATCTTAACCCTTAAAATACTTAAATCCAAAAATAAATGTAGTTAGAAACCATAGGGGCTGAAACTGCCAAATCCCATACTATGGGTATAAAAGTGTAGCGATTTGGTTGTTTGGTCAAACCTTTCAAAATTGGTCAAACACACAAAATCATTCACTCTCACGCAAACCGCCACCTAGAATGAATTTATTGATTCTTGATTTCTGTTGGATTTCTTGCTAAGGTAACTCGAAAACTTTATTCACTGCTAGTAAATGATGCCTTAGGTGAAGTTAAACGATCCAAAACTCACTCAACATGTTTCATTCTAGATCGTATATCATCGAACTTTAAATGTTATGGATATATGTTGATTGGTGATTAGGATGGGTGCGCACAGGTGTACAGTTCACTCGATCATTACTAGTTTAGCATAAATTTATCACGTTTGGATGCCTTGACTTAGTTTAAATTCGTTTTTCAATCGAAATGCCATAGAGTGTTTGGAATTGTATGTTTAGTGCTGGGATATGTAGTTTAATGTCTGATGATGCTATTTGATTGTATGCTTGAGATCTATCTTCTATGTTTTGCCTGATCCGTTTATTTTCGTGTAAAGTTTGACTTGTGGAAGTCAACTGATGTAGTTTGTTGTTGTATTGTGTTTGGGATATGTTTCTTATGTTTAAGGAAAGTAGTGTATGCCACTAATGCTCATCTCGGAATGCTTGAAATGTTATTCGAATGCGTTTGCGTGTTACATTTCTGATAGAGGTTAGCGGTTTGCTTTAAAATGCATGACAGCAGTTTGCATAAAAATTCTTGATAGCGGTTTGCTTTAAAATGCATGATAGCGGTTTGCACAAAAATTCTTGATAGCGGTTTGCTTTAAAATGCATGATATCGGTTTGCACAAAAATTCTTGATAGCTGTTTGCTTTAAAATTCTTGATAGCGGTTTGCTTTAAGTTGCGTGATAGCGGTTTGCATGATTATGCATGATAGTGGTTTGATGATAAATGAATATTTTATTATGAACGGGCAAACCGCTACGAGGTAGCGGTTTGAGGAAGATTATTTTTATTATTAAAATAATCCAAACTGCTATTTCGAATATTTCTTAACTGGTACCGATTTGATTATAACGAATATAATATTCGTAGCTGTTTGGTCATAGCGGTTTGATTAAAATGAATATAATATTCATAGATGTTTGGTCATAGTGGTTTGATTAAAATGAATATAAAATCTGTAGTTGTTTGGTCGTGGCGGTTTGATCATTCCGCTACATAGCGGTTTGATCATTCCCTACATAGCGGTTTGATCATTTACCTTCACAACGGTTTGATTAACTCTCCTTATAGCGGTTTGGTGCCAAGTGGGTAGCGGTTTGGGCTAGAATCTTAAAGTTTTGACCCATTAGTCCCAATACCCTATCAAGGCCCAATCCAAAGGCATAATTACCTATTAGCACCCATCCGGGACTTGTTAAATTGTATGTGTTCATTGGATATCCTTGACCAACGTTAATTTGATCTCCCTATAATCAATCGTAGCTTGTTAATGTTCTCATATAACATCAAATATATGTCATTTATGCCTGTCTTTGTTGATATTCATGTGCAGACAAAATGGCTGATGAGAATGTTCTTGCTCCTGCTCCCACAAGATCTGATGATCAGATACTCCCATTTGCTGCATGGGTGCCCATTGGAAAGAGCAACTATGTCTTGGATCTTGAAAAGAAGCAAAAAAATCCAATCTTTCAGATCTCTGTAGACATTATACAATACAAATTTCTTCAGGGCATTCACGGCCTCAGCCTCGGTTCTAGCCATCTACATTCAACAATTCTAGAACACGCTCACATATGAGGCCAAGACTGGAGTTTACAGTATTGAGCTGGATGAATCCCGATTCTTATTAGATGCTAATCTTCTGAGGGAAGCTTTAGAGATAACGCCCGTTGATCAAGCTTACCAGTTTGTGTCACCTCCGTCAGGAGAGGCTATTATGGACTTCGTGAATGATCTGGGGTATACAAAGGTTATTCACTTTGTGTCAAGAATGGCACCTATCTCAGCCTTGGAGGGTTGGTGTTGTTTTTGTATTAGGAGGCATGGGGGTATAATGGGTTGGGCGTTGCTGTCTCATCACATATAACAATATCGGGTCGGGATGGGGACCGTCGGGTAGGTGGTGTGGGGGGTTGGTGGGGGGGGCGTGCTTCGTGTGACGTGGGAGGGTTTGAGTTCTTGGTGTTGGAAGTGAGGGGGGTGAGTTGAGTGGGGTTGGCGTGGGTTGACGGGGGTTTAAGTGGGGGGATGACGGGGGGGGAGGGGGTTGCGTGGGGGGGGGGGGGGTGGATGAGGGGCGGGGGGCGTGGGGGGGGGGGGGGGCGTTGGGGGGAGGGGGGTGTTGGGCGGGGGGGGGGTGGGGTGAGGGTGGGAGGGGGGGGCGGAGGGGGCATGAGGGCGGGGTGGGGGGGGGTGGGGGGAAAGGGAGGGCCGGGCGGCGGGGATGGGGAGGGGGGGGGGGGGGGGCGGGTGGGGGGGGGGGGGGCGGGTGGGGCGGGGGGGGGGGGGGGGGGGGGGAGGCGGCAGGGGGGGGGGGAGTAGGCGGGGGGGGGGGGGGGGGGGGGGGGAGGGGGGGGGGGGGGTGGGGGGGTGGCGGGGCTGAGGCGGAGGGGGGGGTGAAGTGGGGGGGGGGGGGAGGGGGGTGGAGGGGGGGGAGGGGGGAGGGGTTGTAGCGGGGGGGGGCGGGGGGGGGGGGAGGGTTGGGACGGAGAGGAGGGGGAGAGACGGGGGGGGGGTGGGTGGGAGGGGTGGGGGGAGGGATGGGGGGGTGGGGTGGGAGGTGGGGGGGGGCGGGGGCGGGTGGGGGGAGGGGGGGGGGGGGGAGCGGGGGGGGTGGGGGGGCGGGGGGGGGTGGGGGGGGGGGGGGGGGGGGTGGGGGGGGGGCGGGAGGACGGTCGGGGTGGGGGTGGGGGGAGGGGGGGGGGTGGGGGGGGGGGGAGCATTTAATCTGTTTTTGTTTTTTTTTGTTTTTTCTTTTTTCTTTTTTTTCGTCTTTTCATTTTTTTCTATTTTTTTTTTTTTTTTTTCTTTTTCTTTTTTTTTTTAATTTTGTTTTTACTATTGTTATTTTTTTTTGTTTTTGTTCTTTTTTGCTATTTTTTTTTTTTTTTTTTTTTTTTTTCTTTTTTTCTACTTTTTTTTTTTTTTTTTTTTTTTTTTTTTTCTTTTTTTTTTTTTTATTTTTTTTTTTATTTTTTTTTTCTTTTTTTTTTTTTGTTTTTTTTTTCTTTTTGTTTTTCTGTTTTAATTTTTTTTTTTTTTTTTTATTTTTTTTTTTTTTTTGCCTTCTTTTTTTTTTTTTTTTTTTCTTATTTATTTTTTTTTTTTTTTTTTTGTTTTTTTTATTTTTTTATTTTTCTTTTTTTTTTTTTTTTTTTTGTTTTCTGTTTTTTTTTTTTTTTTTTTTTTTTGTTTTGTAAATTCTTAATTCTATGGAAAAAAGGGGGATTTTCAGCCTGAGAGACTGGCCGCGGTTGGGTTGCCTGACTACAATTATTGAAGAAAACTGTTTACTCCGCGCACGCAATTAACAAAAGATATAAAGATCGGTTAAACTTATATAAGAAAAATATATTAACCATTATTAATCCGATTAAAACGTTGGTTTGTTTATTTAGTGCAATGATTTCTTCTCTCGAGGTGGCATATCCTTCTTAAGACTTAGGCGTTACATCATCCTAAGACCTAGACATGTTAATTCTATCACAATTAAAGCATCCACATAAAGCATCCTTATTTGATAATTATAATCTATCTTAGGGATTAAAGCAATGGTGATCTTGTTAAACCCTAGCTCATAAAGACTTTACCCACTTATCGCTTAATGGCAATCTATACACTAGTAGTCTACTTGTCCAACTATCCAATGGAATCAGAACGTTATTTATTGAATTATCTAGGTCACCTGCAAGTCAACACGATCAATAAACCATTGGCAATATCCAATTAACAAGTTAAGCCTGAAGCGTATCCTAGACACAGATTTAGAAGGACAATATTTGTGTAACTATTATTCTAGGTGTATAAATTACTATATGAAGAGCTATCCTGGACTCTAGATCCGCTTGGTCCACTTAGCTAGATCTATGTTGAAGGATAGGTCGCATACTAAAAGGTGCGTAAAAAACAAGTATAAATTGATAAACATATATAAGCATTAAACAGATAAATCAAGAATCGATATAAAACAAATACCGAACATTCAGTGCTTCTATAATAAATGATAATACCCAAAGGTATTAGCCTTCAATAAGGCATGTTAGTACAAATGTAATAACATTTAGCCAGGTAACTAACGAGTTAAACGATATGATACCAAAATTTGAACGATTACTAAAGTATATGGAATTACACGATGTCTCCTATAGAATTGAATACATTGCTCGACCTCTTCTGTTCTTTTTCTTCTCTGAAAATCGAGAATATGATTTAGCACACTTAAAACTCGTTTTTGAGTTTTCTATTTATAATGTCTGGAAGTCGGTTCAATACTGCATATCCAATGGGTTGGATACGGCGTACTTGAGGGATTTGTAGAGTAGGGACCCTCGTGCTTGCATATCTCTCCAGAATATTTATATGATTACATTTCTTGAATTCGGCTATATTGAGTCCTCTAGATACGCGTTTTGATCTTTAATTTTTGTGGGTCGTTGGTATTGTGTAGGCACGGAATACGCCGTATCTTCTTGATGGATACGCGCGTATTGGTCTTCAGTATAGTAGTCTTCCAAAAATCTTTCATTTATGCTCTTAGATTGCGCGCCTTTGTTTATTTTTGTTTCACCAAATTACTCCATAAATTAATGCAATTCTCAAAATAAACGATTTTAAGTAACAATTATTGGTTATAAATCTTTAACAAAATGGGTTAATATACGAGGATAACGATGCTATAAAATTAGACGTTATTTGATGTCATCCAGTTGATTCACCTTTTGTGTCAAGTATGGCGAGTGAATCACCTGTATCAGCACCTTGGAGGAGCATTATTGTCTTGATCAACCAACGTGTCTCACAGGCAAGGTTATGGGCTGAGGGCCTAGAATCTAGTTCTTATATGCTTTTGGGAATTATTACAAGTACTAATGTTGACTATGCTGAACTTATGTGGGAAGAGTTTGTGCAAGCTATGCAGACCGTTCTTACTGATAAGGCCAATCTGGGTAGTCCCACTAAGAAGGGCAGAAAAGACAAGCCTCACCTTATTCCTTATTGTCGGTTCACGAAGCTTATTATTTTTTACTTGGGAAGAACTCACAATATTCACCAAAGATCATCATATCCGTTTCATCTTGTTGAAGAAGACCTTAGACGTGGTAATCTCAAATTCATTTCCAAAGGCAAAGTCGATGAAGTCTTTGGAATGCCAATTCTCAACGAGTTGATCTCGAACAATATCAAGAATGCACCATACTACAATGCTTATCTAGAAATGGTCGCAAAGCATGATCAGAAAGTTGCTGCCGAAAAGGAAGGAAAGAAGAAATTTGCAAGTACCAAGCAACCCAAGCCAAAGCCTGCTATCGAGAAGTCAAGCAAACCAGCACCTGCACCGAAACCAAAGGTAACCAAGGAAAAACCTTCTAAGGCCTCTACTGCTAAGCCACCCAAGCCGAAGCCTGCCAAAGAAAAGTCAACCAAGGTTACACCACTAAAAAAGCTAGCAAGGGTAAAGTTGAAAAAGTTTGCAACGTGAAAAGCTCTTTCCTGCTGGTTGATAAACCTGATGCAGAGGCTATCCGACCACTCCCTGTAGTAGTTGTAAAAGTTCGCAACGTGAAGAACCAACTCATTCTGAACCTGAACCTGAGCCTGAACAAGAAGGTGTAGGTGAAGAATATGATATGGAACGTGCTATTCAGGTGAGTCTGGAATCATTTCAGGAACAGGGTCATGCACATGTTGGAGGTGTGGCAATTCAAGAACCTGTTGCAGAGGCCATCCGACCACTCCCTGTAGTAGAAGGCAAGGGTAAAGCCATTGTCACTGAAGAACAAGCTGCTCAATCTCTACTAGCCCTACACACCCCAAAGAGGAGAAGCACCACAGACCAATTCATACTCCAAAGGCGGACTTCAACTACTAAAGAGACGTCAACTGGACCCTCTGCACAACCACAGGATGATACATCCACCAATATTCTTCGTGACTCTCCTTCTCCTGCAAATGCTGAAACTAGGGCTGAATCGGATAAGACAAACGGTGCTGGTGATACTAAGATACTACAGATTGCTGAAGAACTAGGAGAAGATGTGACTAATCAGGTGAATCTAAAGGAAAAGACTGCAAAACTTGATCAAGACCAAGTTAGATCAGACCCTGGTGAATCTCTTGAGTCTCGACCTTAACCAGAGCAGGTACACATGGATGAAGACCAGGCTGGACCAAACCCTGGGATAAGCCATGTGGCTCTTGCTGGACCAGACCCTGAGCCCACGCACGACGAATTCATGGCTGATTTGTACCCTAAGGTTCAAGAGAGTTTGAAGTTTCTGGCTGATGAACATGTCATCCTAGAGGATCCTCTAAGCTCAACCGGGACTCTCTCGTCAATGAAGAATCTGGAGGATGCATATGCTATTGGGGATCAATTCATTAATGACAAATCCACTGATGATGAACCGGGAAAACTCAATGTGGAAGCTGAAGTGGTCTCCATGGTCACTGTTCTAATATATCAAGCGTCTTCCTCTGTTCCTCCACTGTCCACACCAGTAATTGATCTTTCACCTCCTAAACCTGCATCATCTACCACTCAAACACCAATCTTTACAGCAACAACAACGACAACAACAACACCCCTTCCACCTCCTCCACAACAACAAAGCACAACTGAATCAGAGTTAGCTGAACGTGTCGCAGCTCTTGAAAAGAAACTCTCTGATTTAGAGCAGAATAACAAGAATCTTGATAACACAACTCAGAATCTTAGATCTAGGGTCTACACTTTGGAGCTTAGGGATCTGCCTCATAAGATTAATGAAGCAGTCCGTGAAAATGTCAAAGAGGCGGTTCAAATAGCTCTACAGGCTCCCCTTCGAGACCGCTTCAGAGACTTGTCCGAAGAAGATATGAAAGAAATGCTTCACCAAAGGATGTTTGAAACTGGCTCTTACAAATCACTTCCGGAACATATCGCACTCTATGAAGCTCTTGAGGCATCTATGGAACGTGTACAGAGGGATGAGTTTCTGGCTGAAAAGGAAAAGTCTTGTAAGAGACGACGTGATGATCAAGATCCTCCTCCTCCTCTACCAGATCCAGATCTAAGTAAAAGAAGATGACATTACACTGGTGCTTCTGGTTCATCGCAGCCACAAGCTCCTCAGTCATCAGCATGGAAGAAGTCTGACACTCGAGATGCTCCTTCAAGCTCCTCCAAGCAACAATCCGGTCCTCATGCTGAGCAACCAGTTGAAGACATACCAATACAAGATTCTGACAACATATCTGACTCAGAGGACACTGACTCCGCCCATATTCCAAAGACTAAGCAGAGGCCAGAATGGTTGAAGCCTATTCCAAATGATGAAAGACCAGTCACACCAGAACTTGCCTGGGTCATTCCTATGTCGCACATTCCTGATGCTGTGAACAACTAGGCCAATGCTTTAGCTACCACGTATCAAGCTTTGGCGGAGAATTCTTTACTTGAAAAGACTAGGGATATACTGAAGTTTATGAACTGGTATTGCCAAAAGATGGGAAAGACTGAGCTTACTCAAGCAGATTTGGAATGTCAAGCTTATGAAGTCATTAAACCTTTCTACCCGGACGTCGTTCATCTTCAGTTTCAGATGGAAGAGTATCACAAGATGCTTACAAATCAGATTGACTGGGCTATTCCAGAAGGTGATCAAGTCAAGATTGATATTAGCAAACCTCTGCCTCTTAGTGGTCTACCAGGTCATGTCATTATTTAAACTCAATTCTTTTTCAATAAAGACTTGGATTATTTGCTTTATGGCAGTCAAGGAAGAGGACAAGCTTTGTCAATTTCCAAGATAAAGGCTGCTCGTTATCATGACTTTGGACTTGAACTACTTGTACCTGAGCATATGTGGATCGATGACGTATGCACCTATGACATAAGTGCCTCTTATGGTATCTCTCATTGGTGGTTTAATCGTCATAAATTCTACATTGACCGACACACAGCTGAATCAAGCCGCAAGGTAGTCAGAACTCACATGCATATACTCAGTGTTGTTAGAATAAAAGCCTACTCTTGCTACGGGTACGACTACCTGAAAGAGATCAAACTGCATAGAGCTGATCATCAAGAATACACGATTGCCAAAAAGGACTTCAAAAACTTGTATCCTAGTGACTTTGAAGACCTAAATCTGCTGCTTCTTCAAGGTCATCTAAATCATCTTCCTAGTTCAGACATACTTATGCTTTCTACTGCTGTTAAACTGTGGACATGAAACTTAGTGATTCGACAGTGGGTTGAAGACTTCTAACTCGGCATTGAGAGCTACCAAAAACAGCTGAATCTCACTAAACCTGGATGGGTTGCAACAGGCTTCAAGTTCAAGCATGATTATACAATCATTGATTCACCTCGTGCAGTTATGTTCCCTGTCAGTAATAATGAACGAAAGATCATGCGGTTCAATGAGATTTACAAGTTTAGTGATGGTACGCTAACAAATATTATAGAAGCACTGGATTACAGAGTTAAGGAGTACAAGGTTAATCGGCTTAATCTGGGTACGAACACGCGGTTTTGGACTGATAAGGATGTGGAAATGAGTAAGGAATTCATGAAATGCCATTGAAAGGAGACTCAAGACCAGAAGGATCTTCTAGAATTTAGGATGCTTTGTTGGTGGACGGGTTCGCGATATTGACTACAAACTTCTTTAGAGAATGGAATGATCTTTTCATTCCATTTATAAGGTCAATATCATTTGTATATATATTGTATCTTGTACATTATAAATTAGTGGTATACTTAGTGTTATGTGTCAGTGTATGAATTATTTTTGAATTTTTCATTAAATTCAAAATATTTCAAACCTATCATACCAGACACTAACAGAATCCCTTATAGATTCAGGGGGAGCATTAATATGTTCCCCATTCGGCTTGTGATTAATCAACACATTTTTCGCCTACTTTTTCCAACATATTCGAATCCATTGGTATCCAAAATATCAAAGGATTTGACATTTTCGATAAGGGGAGAAAATATGATTTAAATATGAAAAGTGATAAAAAATGTGATTTTGTGGACTCATGTGTATACTCCTCCCTCTTTGTGCTAAACAGTTTCGATTAATCGATGCACATGTTAAGGGTGAGCTTTTCTGAAAATTCAAAAACAATCGTGGTACTAATAGCTTTGATATTTATATCACAAGTACCTGATTGATTTTTTCAAATTGGTTTTATGGCAAGGTGAACTGTATCAAAAAGACCGACCATGTATTTAATTTTCTCGGAGATATAAGTTTGGTAAGGTTAGGTATTAGTTCCCATGATCCAGCCAGAACCAAAGAGATCTACCCAGGGACAACCCACTAGTTAGTGTAGAAGTCCTTAGGTATGACATAAATAAGGAGTAAAAGTAAGAATAAGGGAATAGTGTGGACTGAGATGGAGCTAGTACTGGAACAAACCCAACAAGGTACTAGTCATGAAGTCTTGGTAAGCACAGAAGGGGTTGAGGAATGAAAAATAAATGTAAGGATAAAGGGTGTAAAGAAAGAAGCCCTGCGTACACTTAGGCAGAAACCGGGTCAATACATCTGCTGTCAGAATCACAAAGATGATTGTTGACATTGAAGACTGACATCATGGACCTACTGATGCAATGCACAACCCTCCCTAGCCACTCAGAATCCCTTAAAAGATTTATGTTTCATTTCTCACAAAGACTAAACACGTTATCTATTGACTTTCTCATTCCGAGTTAGTTGATATTGAAAAGGTGGCAGTCCGCTCCAGCCTCCGATCACTAAAACCAAAACGCACAATTGAGTCTAGAGCCAAGAGATCATCAATTAATCTCATTAGGACACTATTCCATATTACTTGTTCTTCACACAATGTGAAAACAAGGGTTATCATAATAGTCCTACGCATTATCCTTATGGTTTTGCCAGAACATCCGAGTGACACTTATGTGTTCACAATGAAGATGGAAATTCTGCTTGAGCCAACATCAAACAAGCTCATGGTAGGTGACTAGTAAGATCCTTAATGGGTCAAACTTGTGACACTGGATATCAAATTGGTCTATATTATGAATTGACGATTGATGAATTTTGATAAAAGCTTAACACTCTCGATGTGTCACAAAAATACTTTCTCAAGTGACAAGTCAATTAATTTTCAAATCAATTTTCCTCTTCAATCGGTAAGATAGTAACAGACCAATTCACTCTTATCGTGTTGTCTGCTTTGAGAAGTTCCGATTAAGAGAACAGGCAAGTTAGGTGATTCTGATGTTCATACATTGGAAGATCCGACACTTATACTAAAAATCCTATCAAGGAGATTCTTCTTAAGATTGAATCAACCTGATCACAAGTCAGACCTCACAGGATCTGAAGGTTAATTAAACCAAACTTGAGCGAATGACAAAGCCATATTCGTCCACAAGCTTTATTGCTAACTGTTTTATGACATGTTCAAGTAAATATGGAGATGGAGATACCTCGTACCAGTAGAGTCTATTTCATGACTGCATGCTCATACTCGACCAATACATCAAATGACATCATGAAAGTTCAAGCATATTTTTTAAAGCTTCTGCAACTCTGATATCAAAGTCATCTCAAAGTGATCAAGTATTAAAGTTAAAGGAACTTCAAGAACGACGAATAATCAAGCTTTCACCATTAAGAAAGGTATGAGCATGCCGGTCCAGTTGTCACAAGCACAAGACGACGAAAGACACAAGTTGATGATCAGAGATTATTTGGCTGATGATCTCATTGAAGCTCAAGATCACATATCACATTCAATCATAAGCCACATGACAAAAATCACTACCTCAAAGTATAAGATATTACGTGAAGAATCAAAGACTACGAGCTAAACACAAGATTAATCAGAAGATTGCTGAGCTTAAGTTTGTATTTTCTGGGGTGACCTTCCTTAGGGGGAGATTGTTAGATATTAGAAAAAGACTCAGTCACCCTGTGTAATGTATCATTTATCGTAGCTCGTAGTTTAACGTTTAATGTGTAATGTTTGGTAATGGGTCGGGCTATAAAGCCCAACGTATAAGCCCATACCATAGCCCAAGGGTTGATTTTGTAAGCTACTATATAAGCCTCTTCCATGCCTTGGAAGAGGTGGTTAGTCATTTCATTTACATGTTACACTTCTCTCTCTAGAAAGCTTTTCTCTTACTTTCTCTCTCTAGATTTGGCTAATCCATCTATCTTCCATTGTGTTATGATTTCCAATATCCTACAGGATACATTTTTGTAACTGTGGATGGTTGACTCTTATAAGTGTGTATAAAAAATGTTGAAGACATTGTTGGAAATTTAGTGAAATTGTGGGAATCGGATCATACTTGGAAATGGGTTTGGAGGTACATAGTGTACACCCATTAAGTCACTGATTTTCCCTGACTCTTTTAGTGGTTAGAATTAAATGGGTGGTTACAAACATTTAAGTGGCAGGTTTGAATACATTAAATGTTTTGTAATATCTTTTTCCTATTTAAGTGACATATTTGACTGCATTAATGACCATATGTTTAATTTGGTTATGTAACCAGTAATTCCAAAATTATGAAGGATAATGATAGAAGAGATTAATTGGCCATTAATCTCTCATTAATTCTATGAATAGGTTTTGAGTAAATCCCCTATAAATAGGGATCACAATTGCATGGAAAAACACACAGAAAACAAAAACACATAGAAACGCAGGGTTCTTGATATGTGCCTATAACAAGAACAAACACTTGGTTTCATCCCAAGAAGGTATTCGTGTAACCCAGGCATAGGGTCGAATAATCTTCTTTGGAAAGTGATTACATGACTTCAAGTGATATCCGGTAACCATCTTGGTAATTAGCTAGGCTATTGATTATCTTCACCCTAATCTAGGATCTACTATACAAGTTGAACCGAGAAAAGGTATTCATGGTATCAAAAGGTGTTTATGAGGTTTCACAAGTAAAAGTGTGACGTTTACACATCTAGAAATAAATTAGACCAGGGTTTGATTGATTACACCGAGCAAACATAAAAAGGTCTCTTGCTATTTGATGTCAAGCAGGAATAACCAAAACGTAAGCTCGAGAAGGTTCTATTCTAAAATTAATAGACAATATAGGGATTAACCTTCCAACCTATGTTAACTTGGAGAGGGATTGGGTCGCACTCAATAAACACTTTGAGTATACTGAAAATATAAGACTACGCCTAGAAGATGGCATAGCAATAACCAAATCCAGAAGCATTTACAGAAATTTGTTTTTACCAAAAATCAATTCAGAAGTATCACTACGTTTCTAAATGTAATGTTTTGCCACACCAATATGCAATAGTGGGATGTTCACAAAGAAGGACCCCAGTAGGACAGCATCCCTTGTCGGGGTGCTCGCTGGGGTTCAGGGCAACGCCCTAGTCGAAACGGTATATTTGGTACTCTAAATGCATTATACATTGATCTCTTCCGGACAAAATAGAAAATAACAACATTCTGTGTATTGCTTTGATCTCTCGTGCCTTAGAGACAAATTGTGATTCTATGAATTATCCAATTAAGGATTTTGTGATACCCGAGGCATATAGGGTCAAAATACTTCAATCTAAAAGTGATCTTTACACGATTCACTCATGACAGTTTGATTATTACCACTCATAAACGCACCCAGTTATAACAACCCATATTTTTCATCAATGTAATTATCCATCTATTAAATTAGATGCACTGTAATATCCATCTATTATATAT
>BQNB010012567.1:17312-78904 GCA_026074375.1 Tanacetum coccineum
TTACTTGCGATTTACTCAGCTGATTAATGATATGAACATCTACAAGATGAACATGGAGCAATTTCAAGTTAATACCAAGTTACATTATGACAAAGCAGGAAAGAGAATGTAAACTGTATGATGCATTTGATAAGTTTACTCACATCAAGGGGGAATCACTTCATACGTATTACTTGCGATTTACTCAGCTGATTAATGATATGAACATCTACAAGATGAACATGGAGCAATTTTAAGTTAATACCAAGTTCTTAAACAGTCTTCCACCTGAATGGAGTAAGTTTGTGACTGATGTCAAGCTAGTTAAAGATTTGCATACCTCCAACTTTGATCAACTTCATGCATATCTTAAACAACACGAACTCCATGCAAATGAAGTACGTATTATGCGTGAACGTCACCAAGATTCACTTGCATTCGTTGCAAATAAGTAGATGACACCACCTTACTTCAACCCTTATCAATCATCCTACAACAATCCTCAACTTCAACAACAGTTTTCACCATCACAATAGTTTTCACCATCATAATATGGATCCATTCAACCCAATCAACAATACTCATCTCATTATCCATCACAAACTCAATTAAATCATTCATCCATTCAACCATCACATATATTTTAGTCTCAAATGAATCATCAAACCTCAGCTATTCCACAAGTAATTCCTCAAGTTGCTTATCAATCACCTCAAGCCCCTACACAACTTATGACTAAGACACCATTTAAAGACTCAGGTTTTGCAGTTCTTGTGTTTCTCCAAGAGATGATCCAATTGCTTGTCTCAATAAAGCAATGGCTTTGCTAACTGTTGTAGCTTCTTCAAGGCTTCCTACTACCAATAATCAACTCAGAACTTCCTCTAATCTAAGAAACCAAGCCACTATTCAAGATGGCAGGGTTATAGTGCAACAAGTTTAGGGGAGACAAGGGCAAAATTATTCTGGTACAACTTATAAGAACAATGCTACAAGTTCAAGGGGAAATACTACAACTGGGCAGGCAAGAGTTGTTAAATGCTACAACTGCCAAGGTGAAGGACATATGGCTAGGCAATGCACTCAGCCTAAGCAACCAAGGAATGCTGCATGGTATAAAGAGAAAGCAATGTTAGCATAAGCTCAGGAAGTTAGACAAATATTAGATGAGGAGCAACTTGCATTTCTTGCAGATCCAGGAATTCTAGCAAGTCAAGCTCCGACAGTCATTCCTCATAATGCTGTTTTCCAGACTGAGGATCTCGATACTTATGATTCTGATTGTGATGATCTCTCGAATGCACAAGCAGTTCTTATGGCCAACATTTCTAACTATGGTTCTGCTGTTATCTCAGAGGTACCTAATTCTGAAACCTATCTAAATGATATGGATAATCAAAGTGTGCATGCATTGCAGGATTTTGAACAATCCCCAGTTATGGATTTTACAGATAATGAGATATCTAGTGATAGCAATATCATTCCTTATTCTCAATATTTGCAAGAAACAGAACAGGCAAATGTTCAAGATACTAATTGCACGCACAACAAGATTCAATGATTTTATCTATGATTGAACAAATGTCCGAACAAATGATTAATCATGTGAATAATTAGGAAAAGGCTAATAAGGATCAAAATAATGAATCAATAACCACTGAGCTAGAGAGATATAAGGAAAGGGTCAAGACTTTTGAACAACGTCTTAATATTGATTTAAGTAGTCGTGAAAAATGATCACTGTTTATTGAGTAGGGGTGCTTCATGGGGGGGTGCGGTGGTTTGAGATGCGGTGGTTTTTAATAAGGGGGGAGGGTGGGGGGGGGGTGGTGGGTTTTTTTGTTTTTTATGTTTTTTGGTTTTTTGTGTTTTTTTTTGTTGTTTTATTTTTTTTTTGTTCTTTATTTTTGTCTGACTTTTTTTTTGGTTTTTTTTTGTTTTTGTTTTTTTTGGTCTGGGGTGTTGTTTGTTTTTGGGATGTCGTTTGGGGGTAGGGTTTAACTTATTCGGTTTTATTTTTTTTGTTGTTGGTTATTGTTGTTTTGAGTATTTTGGTTATTAAATAATAATAAAAATTTAATATAAAATATATTAAATAAATTATATTTAAAAAAAATAAAAAAAAATAAAATAAAAAAATTTAAAAAAAAAAAAAAAAAAAAAAAATAAAATAATAAAAAAAAAAATAAAAAATAATTAAAAAAAAAATTTAATTCCAATTTTAAAAAAAAAAAATAAAAAAAATTTTATAATTACAATAAAAAAATAAAAAAAAAATCAAATAACAAAATAAAAAAAAATTAAAAAATTTATAAAAAAATATTAATAAAATATAAAAATAAATTAATAAAATAAATTAAAAAATAAAAAAAACAAAAAATTTAAAATAAAATCCAAAAAAAAAAAAATAATAAAAAAAAAAAAAAATTAAATAATATTATAAAAAATTTATTATGCTCTAAAAAGAATAAAACAAATAAAAAAAATAATAAAAAATAATATAAAACACAAAAAATTATATATTATTAATACACATGTTGCTATGCCTGTGATTGATGATGAAGAAACATTGATTTTGGAAGAAGAGAGTCGATCAAAAATGTCTGAAAAGGCAAAGGATCTTGAAGTTATTGCAAAGAAAATTTCTCACAGACCTATCGATTATGAAAATTTGAATAGCTTAACTGATGATTTTGAAAAACGTGTTTCTCCACAACAAGAATTATCGATGAACAAAGCCTTTTGGTTTACATTATTTACTCAAATCCATCCATTGATCTCTTACCACCACCAGTCATAGTGGAGTTCCCAGTTAAATTACCTAGGTGAGTTTGGTGAATGAAAGCCTTTAAAAGCATCAATATGCCACCTCCACAGTTTGCTATGTTATGAAAGAAGAGGACCCACCTACTGCTATTGAAGAAGGCGAATGGGGGTTTGAGCTTACTAAAAATGTTTTTAACAATGAAAATTATTCAATTTCTTAAAAATCTTAAAGAAACTTCTATGTGTTTTGATAAAGATCTTCTAAATGAAATACCACGGAAGTACGGACAGTTTTGACCAAATGGGACGGGGGGCGTGTTGTTCAAACAGTACTTAGTTGATTAAAACAAGGTTTGGAGATTGCTAAGAAATATAATTCTTTTGGATAAATGATCGACTCTTACAAAAATCTTGTCTTAAGGATTTTTGTTATTTGTAATAATTCTATGTCTCTGGATTATGGATTCTGTAAATATGGAAATGCTAAAGTATGATTCGTGTGAAAAGTGTTTGAATCTTAATGCTGAGCTTTCCAAATCAAAAATGCATCATATGTTTCTTTTGAAAAATTATTCACAACTTGAAAAACATTGTATTTCTCTCGAAGCATCATGCAATTACAACAAGAAGTTTTTCAAAACGATGAATCTTGCGTTACTCAAAATGCTGTTGAAATTCAAGAATATTTTGAAATTAATGATTGGAAAGCTCTGCTATAAGATAAAGACAAGACCATTTGTAAGTTGAAGGCTACTATTAAATCTTTGGGAGAGAATACCAAGGAAGAGAAGTTTAATCCTAATAAATGTGATCTAGAGCCCATAAAGAAGGACACTGGGAAAATAGTGTAGCACAATTTGCTTTTCTGAGATCGAAGTCTTGTAATGAAATTAATTCATGTGAACAAGTTTGAAAGGATCAGTTTGACTCAATCAAACAGACACGTGTTCGTCATAAAGAACAAAGTGACTCTTTAATTAACAAACTGAACTTAAAATCTGTGGAAAATGAGGATTTAAAAGCTCAAATTCAAGAACATAGGTTTTTGTGTAAAATCATGGAAAACTGATTTATGTAAAATTAACAAGGGAAAGTAATTGTTGAATATGTTTTTACAACTCCTTCTGCATCACTTTGCTCCAAGCATGTTCAAGCTTGATTTAGAACTGTGGCAATCCCTAGGGTTATTGCAAAATAGGGAAGTTAACATAGTCTCTCTTAGGAAACTACAAAGAACAAGCTAATATTCTTCATGGAAAAAGTCGAACAAAGTTAGGCGAAAACTACCTTTAGATAGCGTGTTAGACTTTGGTCCGGTAAGGATGCCACAAAAATTCAGGAGTTGTTGTACTATGGTTTAAGATACGGGCATAATGCGTTAATACCTAGTGCTAAGAAGGTTACTGTCAAACCCATGAACAATGTCAAGAAAGTTAGGTTTGCTAAACCTCTCACATCCTCAAGCAACATTAAACAAGTAGAGTCTTCTAATACATCAGATTCTAACACACCTGTGTTGTCATCTACAGGAGTGAAGTGTTCTACTAGTAATTGCGGATCAAAGCCTCCAGGCAATAAAAAGAATGATAGGATCTCGCAAACACCAAGTAGGAACAAGAAGAATAAAGTAGAAGCCCAACCTAGGAAAGTGAATAAAGTGAATTGTGTTTTTAATCCTGTTTGTGATGTTGATGTTATGCATTCACTGTCAAAAGCGAATTCTTAAATTCCTTGTGCTACTTGTAATAAATCGATGTTTAATGGTGTTCATGATAAATGTCTTCTTGATCTTGTCACAAAATGGGAAGAACGGTTACTAATTCTATAAGAAAAATAAAGGGGGAAAACAAAATGTTTGGAAACCTAGGGTCATGTATTCATAATAGTAGGATTTAAGTGGAATCCAATAGCAGAAACTTTCCACTATAGTTGGTACTCGTGCCCTGTAACTTGGTTCACCTCAACTAACGTAGTGCCTCCTAAGAAAACCACTTCCTACTCAGATGAAAATACTAATAACCAATAGATAAAAGTCTAACAGGAAATCCAAAAATGTTAGAAAATAGGTTTCGAGTAGAATAGCTTAAGATTGTAGAATCAGAATGATAACCACTCCGGAACCCAATCAAACTGGGGATCCAATGCAACAGATATACATCGTTTTATTCTCTTGTCATGACAGGTGTCTAGATGGTACGCTGGTATCTGGTCTACGGATGCTCAAAACACATGATAATGGGATTTCGCTCTCCAGTCATGAAACTTTGCAAGTAAATTTCTGGGTACTATTGAGATTCAGGATGGACAGATTGTAATGATTATGGGGTATGGTGGACTATCAGCTGGGAAGCATTATTATTCTGGGTATTAACTTCGTTTGAGGGGACTTGGACATAATTGTTTTCTATTGGCTAATTTTGTGATGCGATCTTGAAGTTGCTTTTTAGAAATAACACTTGCTTTTATTTGAAGTCAAAAGGTGGTGATTATCTTTCAGGGTCGGACACAAATTTGTACCAAATATTCTCTTGATGGCATGCTTAAATCATCTCGATTGTCATTCTATCAAAAGCGTCAAAGGGTGGGAATCCTACGTAGTGGTTATGGCACCGTCGTTGTATCTCTTTTTAACTTTGGAACTTTGAACAGCTAGTAAAGACGGTCATGCACGAGGAAATTCCGAGACTTATTTTAGAAGATCATTTGTGTTCAGGCATGTGCATTAGGAAAAGCAAAAAATCCTCTAATCAACCAAATCTAAAGACAAAACCAGAGTATACTATTATCTTTTTTTGCATATGGATTTATGTGGTCCCAATGAGTGTAGCTTGTATTACGGGAAAGGTATGTCTTAGTGATGTCGACTATTTACTCTAGATTTACCTTGTCATATTTTTCGTAGACAAAAGATGAGCTCTGCGGCCATCATCAAATGTATTAAAAAACAATTCAGTTGTTGTTAAGCCACAGTCCGATGTATCGAAACAGATAAATGGAAAACCGAATTTATCAATCAGACACATTGTGAATGGTATGAAAATGTTGGCATCACGCATCAAACTTCTGTAGCTCGTACTCCACAGCAGAACGGTGTTGTCGAAAGGCTAAATTGGACTCTTGTAAAAGCTGCTCGAACTATGCTGATATTTTCTAAAGCTCCATTATTTCTCTGGGCTGAAGCTATCAATACTGCTTGTTACACCCAAAACCATTCTTTGATACGCCTCCGATACAACAAAACTCCATACGAGCTTATGCAAGATAAGAAACCAGACTTATCATTCTTTTATGTCTTTGGTTCACTTTGTTATCCTACCAATGACCATGAGGATCTGGGTAAATTTGATGCAAAAGCAAACATTGGGATTTTTGTTGGTTACGTGCCTGCAAAGAAAGCGTTCAGAATATACAACAGAAGGACTCGGATAATTACTAAAACAATTCATGTAACGTTCGATGAGCTAACAGCTATGGCTTCTGAATAATTCAGTTCAGGACCCGGGCTTCAAGGAATGACTCCTGCTACATCCAGTACCGGACTCGATTTAAACCCTGTTTCTGAACAACCTTGCTTGCCACCAATAAGAGATGATTAGGATTGGTCACTTCAACCAATGTTCGATGAATACTTTAACCCTTCACCAATTGCTGTTTCTCCAGTTTAAGAAGTTAGCTTGCTTCCAAGAGCTGATAGTTTTGCTGATTTACTCCTGGGTTAATTCCATTGATCAGGATGCTCATCAACAAGTATTCCTTATCTCAAGAACAATGAAAACATTCTTATCATTTCTCATAGTTTTGAAGAATCACTCAAAAAACACAAACTATTCATGATGATCACTTAAGAATTCCTAATAAGGACTCGACTTCTCAAGGTTAATCATGATTATAAGACAATTCAACACTTCATATTGAAACATAGGTAGATGGGACTAAGGAATCATCAATAGCACAATGTATCCGAGATCCTTCTCCGCTTTGTATCTAATGAGAAAGCAACTTAAAACTGATGCATGTGGTGTTATTTTTGATGCCATTCCTTACTTCAGTAGACACCCCAGAAGTTACTTCAAAACAAGCAATGATCGAACTGTCATGGATCGATGCAATGCAAGAAGAAATTCATGAATTTAAAAGACTTGGTGTTTGGGAATTGGTGTCGTGTCCAGATAACGTGTTCTTGATCAAACTCAAATGGATTTATAAGGTCAACACAGATGAACTAGTGGGGTACTAAAGATAAGGTAGCTGACTTTGTTGCTCAGGATTTAGGCAAAAAAGAGGGTATCGATTTCGAGGAATCATTGCATCGGTTGTAGAATAGAGGCCATTTTGTATCTTCGTAGCAAATGTGCTTACAAGACTATGATAAACTACCAAATGGACGTTAAATACGGCTTTCTTGAATGGCGCGCTCAAAGAAGAGGTCCTATGTTTCTCAAAACCAGAGGATTTGTTGATCTGGACAACCAATCGATGTGTACAAGCTCAAAAAGGTCTTTCGGTCTTTTAAATATCAAGCACCTCGTGGCATGGTATTGTTATTGCTGTCAAGCTTCCTCATCTCTCAACAATATCTAAAGGTGCAAGTTGATCCAACACTTTCCACGGCATGCTGGAATTGAATATTACTGGTACAATTTATGTTGACGATATACTATTTGCATCAACTATACTGACTTGTGTGATGAGTTTGCTAATCAGATGACCAATAAGTTTAAGATGTCGATGATGGGGCAAATGTCATTCTTTTTAGGATTACAAATATCTCAAAGTCCCAGAGGCATCTTTATAAACCTCAATTCTAAAATATGCTTCTGAATTTGTTATAAATATGGTTTGCATTCTACTAATTCTTCGGCACACCATGAATGAAAAACAAGATTCTAGATGAAGAGTTCAGGGGGAAAACCAGTTGATGCTACACTGTACAGTGGCATGATTGGAATACCTTAATGTAATCTTACATCCAGTTAGACCCCCACCTCCCCACCCCCCCCCCCCCAACCCCCCCCCCCCCCCCCCCCACCCCCCACCCCCCCCACCCACCCTTCGACCTTATCAATGTTATCTGCTTATTTGCCCGGTATTAGCTATGCTACCGGTAAGCACTTACAAGCGATGAAAACGGATATTTTGAAACTAACGGAACATTCAATGGATCTATGGTACTTCGGAAGGATACCCGATATTGAACTTACAGGCTTATGCAGTTGCGATCACGAGGGGTGTCAGGACCACTAGCCGTATGTACATCGGGAAAGCGCACTCAGTTCTTAGGAGACAAACTTGTTAGTGGTCGTAAAGAACAAAAAGAGCACTGGCATATTGAGTACAGAGGTGGAATATATTACCTTGTTGGATGTGATCACAAATCCTATGGTGCGCTCAACAACTAACAGATAGGGTTTTAATTTAATTAAGATTCCTCTGTACTGCGACAACAAGAGTTCGATTGCTTTATGCTTGTATCAAATGATTCACCATTCAAGAGCTAAGCACGTCGTTATTCGATACATTTCATAAAGTGCAAGTGGAGAATAGGAATCGTGACGCTATCTTTGTTCCGGATGGGAGAATACCAACTGGCTGATATCTTACTAAACTGTTGCCTTGAGAGGAGATTTAACCTTCTTGATCGATAGCTTGGCTGAGAAAGCCTTGTCTCGAGAAACGTTGAAACGTCTGGCAGAGGAAACGGACGAGTAATGGTGGTAACTCATATCCTGTATATATGTATATATGAAAACATAAAAATCTAAAAAGATTTTCCTTTTTATTAAATTTTTCAAAAACAAAAGAAAAAATTAAAAAAACAGAAAAATATAAAAATATGTATCTCTGTCATGTCTTCTGAAAATAGATAACATTTACGGCCATAGAAATATCATTTAATAATGATACGAGGCTGTAAATGAAGTTCGAGCAGAAGTTTCAAAAGCTTTCAAAACATCCAAAATGACTTGTTATTATTTCTTATAGGTATCGGTATCCATCTTCAAAGGCAAGTCATGTCTGTCAAAAAGATAAAATTGTCCTCTCAACAGGAAATTATTTTTTCTCGGGAATGAATTTCTTTATATTCATTTAAAGGCTTTGTTACTTTGCATCAAAAACCCGTGCTTCTTATCTTCCATAGTATAGTATCAGTGGCGTTGGGTCATAAATAAGAGAAATCTTATATTTTTGGGTGTTGATTTTTCAAAATATATAATAATTATCTTTCAGATTTAACAGATCATCATTTTTCTAAGACAATTTTAAATCATCAAATAATGACTACAGCTCTTTCAATAGAAAACGGGTTATTATTTGAGGGGGAGAAACTGTCAAAATCATCTTCTTCATATTTAATAAGGTGTCAATCGGAAAAGGTTTTAATGGTGTCGGGTGAATAATTAAAGGGGAGTTGATAAATGTCAACTCAACCGGGCTTTATTTGATTTATGTTTAATCTTATAGGGGTATTAATGCAAACTGTGTGAATTTTTCTTGTTTACTTTTACCTAGGGACTAGTTTTGCTTTGTAACTTTGTGTTTGCCTTAGGTACAGCTTTAAAAAAAATTGAAGGTGCTTAATTAAACCTCAGGGGGCATTTATGCCAAATCTCAAAAGATTCAAACATAAATTACACTGGCCCAGTCCTTGTAAACTCTCTGAACACAATAAACATCATCTAAACCTTTTTTTCCTCCATTGTTAAATCTCACGACCTTCAAGATATTTCTCAATCTTCGTTTTAGGCTTAAGGTACATGTATTAACATTAAAACTTCCATATATATGACCGTATTAGTGGGAAATTCTACTCAAAAAACCCCTAAATTAACCTAATTTTGTCACCAGCAAAAAGTGAAAAGTTATTATTGATTGTGGGGTTTTGGTCTAATGGGGTCTAGTTGTTGTTCCCAAAACAGTATTAAAATGGGGTTAACTTCTTCATGGGTTTTGATTGATTCTTGATGTCGAAAATGATTGAAAATGGGCAAGAACTTGAAAATATTCATGGATTTGGATTTCGAATTGTTATAATGAATGTTTGAGTGCATTTGAGTGTTTATTTAACATGCTTGTGTGAAATCTTGAATCTTTTGGGTTTCTTGTGTTCATTCGGGTCGAACATATTAATAATCAAGATTTATGTGGTTAATTCATATTAAAATGATGTTAGAATGATATATTGATGCTCTATGTTCGTGTTTAAATGGTTATTATGGCTTGAAAGGGTGTTAAATGTTTATGAAAAAGTTCGCATAGGCTAATTATACATATAGATATTTTTACACTCACAGCGGAAACAATACATAGACCTTTTATTCAGGCGAACAATTCGTTGAGTGATTAAAAAGGAGAACCCATATGTTTTGTATTGGCACAGGCGAGCTATACATTTTTTGTATAGGAGAACTCATATGTTCATTAGTTTACAGGCGATAACTATAATGATAACGGAAACAGGCGAAAATATACATGCTCAGTGAACACATGCGAATTTTATACCGCTTTGTTATACAGGCGTAAATTATACCTGACTCAGTTAACAGGCGATTATACATGATTAGTACTAGGCGATTTATACATGCTTAGTTAACTCCGGCAAATATACTTGATGTTTTCTTGTAGTTCTTATCTTGTTCATCTGGCAAATCTAATCAAATACCATATCTAAGTATAATTTATCTTATCTGTCAATTGTGGATTAAGTAGGTATATTTTCCTTAGATATCTTAGTAATTGCCTGATTTCAATGTAGCCTTATATTAATGTGGTATATGTGCATGTGTGTCTCCTGTTTGCATGTGTATTGGTTCTTTGCATTATGTGCATGTGTATCAATTTGTTACCGAGTAATTGTTTGCCTATCCCCTTTGTAAATCCTGTCCTGTATCAATATTCATACATCATGGTCTAAATTGTTTATCTGTTCTATATATAAATTTGTTTGTATATGAACTGTTGTGACCAAATTTAGCAGAATCATGTCGTCCATCACTTGCTAACAAACCAAGCTTGATCTTGAGCTTGTTCCCAAAGAAAATAGAATTGATATCAAAAAATGCAATGGAAGAATCCCTTGCGGCTTGACACCAAGAGAACCAACATTTCAAGTCGTTATGGATGCTATCGCTCTCACTCCATGCTATCCTGCATTTCTCATCACTGCGGATGTCCCTGAAGTGTACATGCACCTGTTTTCTGAAATTCTGTGTACAAGCATGACACCTTCTACAGATTCAAGATTGACAAGAAGAAACGATTCAAGCTTACTTTGGAAGTCTTCAGAGATATCTTTTAGATTTATCCAAGAGTACAGGGTAGAGACTTTGATCCACTTCCTTCTGAAGAAGACATTGTGTCTTTCTTAAGAGAACTCGGTCATACTGGGGAGATCAACTCACTCAATGATGTTGTTGTCGATCAGATGCATCAACCCTGGAGAAGTTTTGTTGCTCTTATCAACCGGAGTTTATCTGGAAAGACTAGTGGTCTTGATAAGCTTCGTCTCTCCAGAGCTCAAATCCTTTAGGGTATGTTCCATTAGAAAAATGTAGACTGTGTAGAATTACTATGGGAAGACTTCATCTACCAGATTGAAAACAGAGTCTACAAAAAGCAAGAATATGATTACTACTCGTTCACCTTAGTTATCATTTCCTCACTTTCTATATTCAAGAAAAGTCACTATCCTAGAGAAAACAAAATTAGGATGCACACTCCAAGTGACTACTAATTAAACTCTTAAGATTTGTCTCTGCAAAAGAATCATCTCAGATCTATGGAGTTGTTCTACCTGAATGTTTGACCAGTCCTGAGATGAAGGAATCCAAGGCTTACAAGACTTATCTTGGCCATGTTACAAGTGTTGTACCTTCCAAGATTGCTAGAAAATTCAAGAAAGCATCTCCATCTAAGAAAGATAGTATTCTTGTCCAAGCAGATGAAGAACATGTCCAGAAAGGCAAACGAGTTAAGAGATCTGCCAAGAAATCTTTTACTACTCCACCTGCAGGTATTGTTTTTTTTAGAGAGACTCCAGTGAATCTCGGACTAAGGTCGGAGGTTAACGGGAACCTTGGAACTAAAGGATAATTACCACTCACACGCAGACTAGCTTCCCTTCATTTCTGTGCGTATTTTAGCTGAGAACTATATCATCAAAGAAGGTGTCAATTTCTATGCGTATCTCCCCCTAGCCGATCAAACAGTCCCTCTGATCACTCACCAGAGCCCACCAAACCGCCTCCCCCCAGTCTCGCCCCACGGCCCGCCTGCGCGTCGCCTCGCATCCCCAAACTGCCCCCTACAGTGGTGAAACGAATCTGAAAGACCAGTAACGGAAAGCAAAGAGCTTTTAGGGAGGTGACTTATTAAGACACATTTAGTGGGTTATGGTACAGTTGCCAAAAAATCTCCAAGTGTTGAAAAGATCACTCCTACCGTCACAAGTGAAGGAACTGGTGATAAACGAGTGGTTCCCGATGTGACAGAAGATGACTCTACTAAGAGTGAATCTGAGTCTCTATGGGTATGATGAAGGCGACAGACTACATACGACTCAAGAAGCAAGTGAGAGGCAGTGGACAGGAGAATGAAAGGAGTGAAGAGCAAAGAATCTGATTTACGGGCAAGATGAAGAGAATCTGATGAATGATATCAATAAAGAGGAGGAAGTTAATCGCAAAGAAAATGAATTGACGATGATGAGTTTGAAAGTGAATGTGATTAGGGAATGGATGATACTACCAACCAATTTGATGTATGTAGACACAAGATTGGAAGAGCCCACTCAGACTGGTAAAGAGGTTGTTCAAGGTGAAGGTGCTGATGTTGAAATGATTGACACTCAACAAGGGAATGAAAATTTGGAGACTACTCAAGGATCATAGTTATTGATGTGCTCATGTGTCAATTTCTATGTTATGGATGAAGGGACTGAAGTTGCTCTGCTTTAGTTCTTATCGTTCATCCGATTTTCGCATCAAATTCCTAAATTTTTCATATTATTCCTCTTACTGGATGCAGAAAATGATACTTGATTCTATACTAGTTGTTCATGTACACCATGGAATTAGTACCGTGAAAAACTCAGGCAACCTCTCTTCTTACAATACCGGTTTCTGTTATCACGATATCATCAATAGTGGTATACACAAAACCATTCTCATTTCATTCAAAACCTCACTCCTCACCCATATAACAACCACCACTCCTCGTCGACAATTAAAACCTATAAATACTCTATGACACCTTCCTAGAACTTTGCATCAGTCTTTCGGATTCAATGATAGATAGAATAACCAACATTGGAAAAAGAGTTGCTAAATTAAAAAGACCCTCTTACACACTCAAGTGACAACTTTAGTGATGTACATCTAGACCAAGGGTTGGTGAATACCAAAGATGCATTCATGAACTTCCTTTCAGTGTCTCTTCCATGGCAAGAATCAAAGAGCAAGTAAAGATCACTGCCTCCGATTTATGCTCATGAGGAAGTGTCTAACTTGCTCTCCACCTGTGATTGGAAAAGTTGATTAAAGAATACGTGATAAAGTACTCTAGCAATGGTGTCTTCTCAACACACAAATCTACTTTTGAGGCTGCTTCTAAACTTATTGAATTTGAGATAAAGAACAATTCTTTCGACAAGTGAGAAAGAAAAGCAAAAACATACACATGAGGTGAATGATTGAGTTTGAGGGATGATGAATGAGATAACAGAATGGGATGAGTTGGAAGTCATATTTGATGGACTCCTGAACATGAGATTGCTTATGATGTTAGAGGTTTGGAAAAAATCTTTATGCTCTCGACAAATATTTCTTCTTCTCTTATGATGTGTTATTCCTTGATGAGAACGCCGAAGTAAAGGGACAAAGATGGAGACCCTTCCGCTCGGATCAGACCGAGGGTTGAAGAAGAGAAAGCTAAGCAAAGATGCAAAACCAACCACTTGAACCAAAAAAGAAAGATTCAACGTCTGGCTCTTCTAAAGGCACCAAGTCTCAACCAAAATCTTCTGGAAAGTCTATTCAATCAGAGGAACCAGTGTTCGAGGTTGCAGACTCAGACTTGCCATAAGATCAAGAAGGGAATCTGGGTGATAATGAAGATGAGCGAGGAATTAGAGACTACCTTAGATGTGACTGGTTCAAGAAACCTCACCACCTCAAGAACACTGAACCTGACTGGGAATATTGGCAAGATTATCAGGAAGGACCAACTCAAAATTGGTGATGCTCTAGCAGCTTTTATTCTACTGATAAATCGTTGAAGGACTCCTTGATGGTTTAATATGAGCACTCAATAGACTTCTTCTAGAAACATCTTGATTGGGCTAAAAATTGAGAATTTAAATAAAGTAATCCTGCTTTGGACCAGCATTCAGACTACTAAAAGGCACACGCTCTAATTATGTTGAATTAGAATATGACTTTGAATAATGCTATAAGGCTCTTTCATGAAAGCTTGATTGGGAAAATCCTGAAGGCGATGACTATCCATTTAATCTTTCTAAACCCCTTCCTTTGATCTTGCTTGGAAATCGTCAAAGATACCGTTCGAATTATTCATCACATAATGTCTCAAGTATCTACAAGGAGGATTAGTGACTTTGCATATATGAGTCTACTAACAAGACATAAAGGCAGCTAAGTATGATCTACCTGGCATTGAAGACATGGTTCCAAACCATATGGAGTCTTGTTTAAGTTGCTTATGCATAGATATGCGTATGGGCGATATCTCCACATTGGAGACAACAAACGTAAGTCCTTCTATGCATATCAAGAGGCATGCAATACAAGAGAGATATGTATATTCTACAAAAGCGTTTTATTCTGGCTGTCTCTCATGTCAAGGTAATGGGAAACTCTAGACGTATGGGTACTTGAATAGAGATTTGATAGTTGAGATAGATTTGATAACGCATTATAGTTCAACGGAAGGTGAGCTTTCCAAGGACTTTTTATCTATGTTATCGAGGATATGTTACTTCTTGTGGTTCATAATTAGGTCTCACAAAATCTATAATGGCTAATGTTGCTGACGCTTGCACTAGTTTTTCCTTAAGGATGTTTACCAAATGTCTGGTTATTCAGAAGCGAGTCGAGGATCTTTCAACTTGGAAGTTGAAAGGTACAAATAAGATCAACTTCACCAAGCCTGATACTACTAAGACCTTATCTCAAAGGAACTGTACACTCTTACAAAGGCACCCTTAGGATTTATGTATGTCGACGCACTACATGAGGAAAAGGTTGTGCGCTTTGACAAATGTTCAAGTTAGTGTGATGCACCGTTCACTAGACTTCTTTCTTTGCCTCGAAGACATACCAAGAATATCGAACATGGAGTACTTGCTGAAGAGAAGATGGAGCAATTTGGAAAAGAAAAGAGCTCATTTCATGATCAAGGATATCAACAAGCTGCTAAAGGAAAGGAGAATGATGATGAGTTTAGAGAAATTCATTGGTGGTAGACTCTACGGAACTGACCTCGGACTGCTGCAAAGAACAATATGACTTAGTCATATTGTGTTCATATCTCAAAGGTCATTTCGTATATCATAAACTTGTGAATTTGTATATATGTAGTGTAGACTTATGGTGAAAATAAGGTGTGCTTGAGTATAAATTTTTCAAGAATTTCTTAGTAAATTCAAAAAATTTCAAATTATACTCAGCATAGTCTTATATACCCTCAAAACTTGAGGGGGAGCATTAAAATGTTCCTAATAGTGATTATGTAACATTTTGTCCCCGGACGTTTAATTAGTTGATATCCAAAATATCAAGGGCTTACCCATTTTGGATACGGAAGGGAAAATGTTAATAAACTCGAAAAAATTACAGTGACATGATGATCATATGAAATGGACTTATTGCACTCCAACTCTAGCATGTACTATGAATACGGTTGCACATGTTAAGGGGGGGTCCTTTTTAGTGATGATGATAAACTCTCAAAGTTGTAAATCGTTTGATATTTACATCAAACACTTTGATTGAATTTTTTCAAATGATTTTGTTTGTTTATGATGGAATTAACCTAAAGATGACCATGTACTTAATTTATAGAGTTATAAGGTTGGTTAGGCATCGTCATTGTGGGATTCTACAAGATGTAGAAGAAAATAAAGATTTGGTCAAAAAGAGATAAAGATGAAGAGATAAAGATTTGCTCAAACTCATTATGTTGGATATTAGAAAAAGACTCGGTCACCCCGTGTATTTTACTGTTTCATATAGCTCGTAGTTTAATAGTTTATAGTACGTTTTTCGGTTTAAGTCGGGTTCAAATACCCGATATATTGTAAGTACTATATATAGTCTCTTCCAACTTTGGAAGAGACAAGTTAGTAAGAAAATAATCATTTACAAGAAACACTTTCTCTCTCTAAACTATTCTCTCTCTAGTGTTTCTCTCTCTAAAAACTAGCCCGATCCAAGAATCGAACCCGTGTTATGATATAAGATATACCACAATTGGTATCAGAGCTTATGGGATGATTAGATCGTGTGTATGTGCGAATTTGTGCTTGATTTAGCTCGAAAAGTGTGCCATAGAAAGTTTTAGCTCGTTTTTTTAAGATCTCCGAATTTTGTTGTTTGTAATGATGAAGTTTGGGTGTTTCTAGTTGCTATTACCTTGTGGTATTGTGTTGCGCAATCGAAATCAAGCAAAATCGTTCAAAAGGGTGATTTATAGGTGATTTTGTGTGAAAAACGTCGTTGTTCTTCGTGGAGAGTTGCCAGAATTTCTTCACGGCGGTTTGGTGAAAAATAGTATTTTATTTAGTAGGTTACCAACTCTCTGACACACAGCGGGTTGCTTGAGTGGCGAGTTGCTAAAGCGGCGAGTTGTTACTAAGCAGCGGTTTGCTTACCGGCGGGTTGAATAGGCGGCGAGTTGCTCAAAGAGGCGAGTTGTTAATACACAGCGGTTTGCTTAACAGCGGTTTGACCAGGTTGTCAGCGGGTTGAATATTTTAAATAACTAATTCCTTAAGGAAACTCTGGCGGTTTGAAAACTCTACGGCGGTTTGATCAAAATATTCTTCGCGGCGGGTTGATTAACTCTTCGCGGCGGGTTGCTTGGCAGCGAGTTGTGTTCAGCGAGTTGCCTTAAAATTCCACCGGCGGGTTGCTTACTTCTTTGCAGCGGTTTGATAGCCTTTGGCGGCGAGTTGAGCTTCTGTCCTCAAAATTTGAAACACTTCAAACTCGGGATTCAATATCACTAAAACAAAACACGTACACATTAACCTCACCACTTTTAACGTACACTCACTAATCATTGATCGATCAAAACATATCATATCATAATAATACAAGATGTCTAGAATGCAAGAAGACATCCAGTATGCAGGTTCTGATACACGCCCACCTATGCTTGACAGAACAGACTTTGAATCTTGGCAACAACGTATTCGTCTGTACTGTCTAGGAAAGGATAATGGAGAGAATATTATGAAGTCCATTAAAGAAGGACCATTTCAGATGGGAACGGTTTCAGATGTTATTACTGGAGGAACTGAGGGTGCAGTTCAACAAGGTCCAGTACGTGCTAGAGTCCTTAACGACCTTTCAGCTGAAGAAAAAGAAAGGTATAAAGCTGACATTCGTGCAACCAATATCCTACTTCAGGGTATACCAAAGGACATCTACTCACTCATCAATCACTATACTGACGCCAAAGACATTTGGGAAAATGAAGAAAGATTTCTGGAAGGTTCTGAGTTAACAAAGGATGACAGGGAATCTCAGTTATACGATGAATTTGAACACTTCCGTCAAATCAAAGGAGAAGGCATTCAAGGATACTACGTTAGGTTTACGAAGCTCATTAATGACATGAGAAACATCAAGATGACCATGTCCAGGATGCAGCTTAACTCAAAGTTTGTGAACAACATGTTGCCTAGTGAGTATATTCAATACTGAAGTAAACTACAGAGGTTTGAAAGAGTCAACTGTGATCCAGTTGTATGCCTACTTAAAGCAACATGAGGTGCATGCTAATAGTAACCAATATGATGGAAGGTTCGGCTCCAACAAAATACGATCCTTTGGCACTAGTGTCGGACGCCTCAGCTCAGCGATCCAACACAATCATCTAGTCTCCAACTCAACAGAACCATTTCCTTCTGACAACTTACAAATGAACTCATGAATTCTTCAACAGAAAACCTGATTAAAAGTTTTAACCAACTCACTTGCCCTCCTCACTCAATCGTACTAAATCAACATCTCACAAACAAACAATCAACTGAAGCTTCGTCAATGCAAGGAACAAAGCTATGGTTCATAGACGGGAAAGTTTATAGGTTCAAGATGTTCGTGGAAGATACAATGCGACTAATTCAAGGAAGACCTTTCAAAGAAACAATACAAGAGGAAATGGTGTGGCGGGAAATGTAGAGCTCCGAACAGAGGAGGCATGATTAATCCTGGTCAAGTGAAACCCATCAAGTGCTACAACTGTAACGGACTAGGGCACATAGCACGTGAATGTCCAAGGCCAAAGCGACTTCAAGATTCAGACTACTTCAAGGACAAGATGCTACTAATGCAAGCCCAGGAGAATAGAGCAATTCTGGATGAAGAACAGTCGTTGTTTCTTGCAGGGGAATAGGTTACCAACGTTGATGATGATGTGGATGATTCAACCGAGAATGATTTGGCACTCAATGTGGATCACATTTTTGAAGCTGATGAATGTGATGCATTCGACTCTGATGTTGATGAGGGTCCCACTTCACAGACCATGTTCATGGCAAGCCTCACATCTGAAGACCCAATCTACGATGAAGCCGGGCCCTCATACGACTCGAATAATCCATTTGAGGTACAAGATCATGATGCCTTTGTAGATTAATTGGATGAGTATCATGATGTACACGAGATGCAAAACATGTACAACACAACTACGTTGTTGACTCTGATGTTGACTATACGAGTGATAGTAATATTATTCCGTATGATCAGTATGTGGAAGACAACGAAGAACACGTTGTACAATGTAATACATCTTCTGTACGAAATGATGCACTAATGTCTATTCTCGATGAAATGCATGAACAGGGTGTGCAAGTGAATAACAAATAAGCCAGATATTTAATGATGACTCAGTGACCTCTGAACTTGCGAGAGTATTAGGAACTGGTCGGGGGAAAAATATGAAAAACGGGCAAAGTTTTGAATTAAACTGAAGAGAACGAAAAATTGATGACAAATGAGAATAATTCATCTCGGACCGAAAACAGAAAGGAAACTTCTTTTAAAATCGAACTTCATTCAGCACAAATACTCCTAAGTTCTACAGTTGACCATTATAAGTCAAAGACAGAAGAAGTAAAACTTTTGAAAAAGGATTTTAAACAAAAGGAAGACAAATTCTGTAGGTTCCCGATTTACACTTTCACTTCATAACCCGAACCACGAATCAAAGAAACTAGAGAGAGAAACGAAAAGAGAGAGAGAGAAGAGAGAGAGACAGAAGAGAGAGAGATGAGAAAAAGAATTTTTAGATATTATGAAAAAAAGATATTTTCTAAAAAAGAAAATATCTATATATATTTAGATATTTTAGAAAATATCTTTATGATTTGCATGTATTCGTTAATTGTTAATTGGTTTGATAATTGTTATGTGTTTTAGTTGTTTATATTTGCTTCTATTTATAACCTGCCTTTAATTTATTAAATAATATCTGATGAAAAGGATAATTATTATGCGAGAAATCATCAACAAGAGTTATGAACCTCTATCACTTAATGTCACAAAGATTTTTAGTCTTATTATGAAAGAAGTCGCCCAATACATAGTTACACGGAATGAAGGATATTTATATCAAGCATCTGGTCCTTAGGGAGAGCAATGTGTGGTAAACATGAATTTGAAGACTTACTCATGTAAGAAGTGGGACCTCACAGGAATGCCATCCAAGCATGCAATGTCATCTATGTGGAACATGGCAAGCAATGAGTTGGAACCTGGTATACCTAATTCATGGGTACATGAATGTTATTGGTTGTCTACTTGGGAAGAAATGTATAGATTCAAGATAAATCCATGTAATCGACCCGACATGTCGAAGAAATAACCAAACATGCCAAAGAAGTCACCAAGCCCAATCACACTAACACCACCATATTATTACCCTCCTACTGGTATACCAAAAAGGAATAAGAAGAAGCATGCAACTGAATTGTATGATGGTATGGTGAAAAGGGAAAGTTAAGTAGACCTCGGAAGACTATTACTTGCAACAAGTGTGCGGAAAAAGGTCATAATAGCAGATCCTGGAAAGGTCAAAGAGGGCCACAATCACAAGCATATGCAAGTATCAGGCCAACTGTCAACCCATCACAAGCATATGCAAGTGTTAGGCCAATTGTCAACCAATCACAAACATCTATCAACCCATTACAAACATTTGTTAGACCTTCTACACCATTTGTTATGCCATAAATACCATCTGTTAGACCTGTTACACCATCTATTAGGCCATCAACACCATTTGTTAGGCCTTCTGCACCATTTGTTACCCCGAGATTCATAAAGAATACTTGAAGCAGACTTTCACCAATAAAGAATGCCACAAGGACACAAGCTAATGCAAATGGTAAAGGTAACAAGTCTGGTGCAAATGGTAAAGGTAAAATGAAGATGGTGGAGTGAAGTGGATCTTATAATGTAGTTTGAAATATGTTGCTTTTGTGTTTTGTTTATCTGAATTGTCTAAGAATTATGGTTCTTTGTTATGTTAGACTATTGTGTTTGGTTATCTAATATGGTTAGACTATTGTCTTTTGTCTATCTGGTTAGACTGTTGTGTTTTGTTTTCTGTTTATGTAAGACTTTGGTTGTCTTTGTTTAGTGATCACAGACTTTATGCATTGTCTGTTTCATGTTTAATACATACTGCCATTACATTAACTTGACCTGTTTGGCTATTCAACTAAAATATTTAATAATAATGGAAAAAAACAACCACTTGCAACAAGTGTGCGGAAAAAGGTCATAATAGTTGATCCTGCAAAGGTCAAAGAGGGCCACAATTATAAGCATATGTAAGTATCAGGCTAACTGTCAACCCATCACAAGCATCTACAAGAGTTAGGCCAACTATCAACCCATTACAAACATGTGTCAACCTATCACAAACATTTGTTAGACCTTCTACAACATTTGTTATGACATCTGTTAGCCTCACTTTTTAGTGAAGCTGGCATCTTACATGTGAATTGGACTAGCTATAGACCAACTGCTAAACGCATAGACTATTATTGTAAACGAGTTATAGTTAGCTTTAGTATAGGCTATAAATACCCCTCATGACTCTTCATGGGAAGTGTGGAAGTTCATTATTGTTTTCTCTTTTCTAATCTAATAAACACATAATTTCTTTCACTTTCTCTCTACTTTATCAACTAGAATCACAATGGTTTATCTTATATGGTTTGATCATCCAAGACCCCCTGAAAGGTGGTTTTGTATCCTTATCAATTGGTATCAAGAGCTAACCGAGGGTGTTTTGTATTGTGCGTGTTTGTTGTCTCGTGTCTAAGCTTATTATAGTTTATTTTTCTGCTTATTTTCGTGAGTTATTTGGTCCTCAAAAAGCCACGAATTATTTTTTCAACAAAGTTTCAAATTTTATGTGCTTTATCACTCGTATGGAATATTAAAAGAAGATTGAAGCTTTTTCGTTGTCACAACTTATTTAAAGCTTCCTTAAAGCTTATAGTCTGTTTTTCGTGGGCTTATTTTGGTGAAATAAAGGAACCTATGGAAGGGTTTGATTGCAAATATAAAAGGTCCTTTATAAGCTTTTTGGTGGTTTATTAGTTTTTCGAGCTTATTTGTAAGCTATTTCGTCTGGGCTTATTTTCATCTCTTCTTTGCATCTAAAAACTGCTTATTTTGAGCTCATCTGAGCTTATTCTGTCACGAGTTAAAATCAGGGCAAAGAGACATGGATCCTAAAATTTTGGATCTAGGTTTTGTTTGTTTGTGGACCATAAAAAGTACAGGCGATTTATACCACCCTGAGTCAAGCAAACTATACCATCTGACTCAGGCGATTTATACCACTCGCCATGTTAGGGCATTTATACCACTTGAAAAGTTGGGTGATTTATACCACTGGTTGACCAGGCGACTTATACACAGGGTAATCAGGAAATTTATACCTCTGTGTTTAATTAGGCGCTTTATACCATGACTGAGTCAACTCGGTAATTACCAAGTTGACTGAGTCAACTCACTTGAGTCAATCCAGTGAGTGGAACCGGTCATTACCGAGTCAAAGGCCAAGAAAAAGGACAGAAATGAGGAATAAGAAGACAGACTCAATCTTAGATAATAAACAAACTACAACAACAATCCACAACATCAACAACCTCAATATCAAATCCACGTGTCTAAACCTAAACCCTTCATCACAATTATAATCCCATCACCATCTCCTTCAACAACTGACTCAAAAAGAACTGATAAATTTAAAGATCTCAGTTTCCTTTTGTGTGTCACAATTAATTCAAGACCTTAAAAATATCAAGAACACAAAAATAAAACTCCTCATAGATCTGTGTAAGGGTTAAAACCCCCTTGATATAAGAAAATAAAGATAATTTTATAACAAATCTGTTATAAATTATGCTTCGTTTCATTTGAAATAAAAATCAAAATCACTTACCCGAGACCTCTCTTAGAGACCTTGAAGCCATATGCCTGAATCATCATGTAAGGGTATTCGTTTGAGATGTTTACTGGGTATGATTAGGTGTTGAAGAGGGTATTGCATATTGTGTTCGATCATATGTAAGAAAAGACAATAGGAGATTTTTTCTTTTTCTCTGCGTATGAAATGATATTGAGAGGGGGATGGGGACGGTTGGTGTGTGTGATTAGGGATAGGGTTATGAGTGAGTTATATCAGGAATTTGCTTTATATCCTATTTTTTTGGAACAGGTTATGTTAGATATAAGAAAAAGACTCGGCCACCCCGTGTATTTTACTGTTTATTATAGCTCGTAGTTTTATAGTTAATAGTACGTTTTTCAGTTTTAAGTCGGGTACAAATACCCGGTATATTGTAAGTACTATATATAGCCTCTTCCAACTTTGGAAGAGGCAAGCTAGTCATAATTCATTTTACAAAAGAAAACACTTTCTCTCTCTAGAATTTCTCTCTCAAGTGTTTCTCTCTCTAGAAACTAGCCCGATCCAAGAATCGAACCCGTGTTATGATATAGGATATACCACAATTGGTATTAGAGCTTATGGGATGATTAGATCGTCTGTATGTGCGAATTTTTGCTTGATTTAGCTTGAAAAGTGTACCATAGAAAGTTCTAGCTCGTTTTTAAAGATCTCTGAATTTTGTTGTTTGTAATGGTGAAGTTTGGGTGTTTCTAGTTGCTATTACCTTGTGGTATTGTGTTGTGCAAAAGAAATCAAGCAAAATCGTTCAAAACGGTGATTTATATGTGATTTTGTATGAAAAACGTCGTTGTTCTTCGTGGAGAGTTGCCAAAAATTATTCACGGCGGTTTGCTAAAAAATATTATTTTATTAAGTAGGTTACCAACCCTCTGACACACGGCGGGTTGCTTAAGTGGCGAGTTGCTCAAGCGGCGAGTTGTTACTAAGCAGCGGTTTGCTTACCGGCGGTTTGAACAGGCGGCGAGTTGCTCAAAGAGGCGAGTTGTTACTACGCAGCTGTTTGCTTACCAGCGGTTTGAACAGGTTATCAGCGGGTTAAATATTTTAAATAACAAATTTCTTAAGGAAACTCTGGCGGTTTGAAAACTCTACGGCGGTTTGATCAAAATATTCTTCGCGGCGGGTTGATTAACTCTTCGTGGCGGGTTGCTTGGCAGCAAGTTATGTTCGGCGAGTTGCCCTAAGATTTGACCAGCGAGTTGCCTTAACTCCTCGCGGCGGGTTGCTTGGCAGCGAGTTGTGTTCGGTGAGTTGTCTTAAAATTCCACCGGCGGGTTGCTTATTTCTTTGCAGCGGTTTGATAGCCTTTGGCGGCGAGTTGAGCTTCTGTCTTCAAAATTTGAAATACTTCAAACTCGGGATTCAATATCACTAAAACAAAACACGAATACATTAACCTCACCACTTTTAACGTACACTCACTAATCATTGATCGATCAAAACATATCATATCATAATAATACAAGATGTCTAGAATGCAAGAAGACATCCAGTATGCAGGTTCTGATACACGCCCACCTATGCTTGACAGAACAGACTTTGAATCTTGGCAACAACGTATTCGTCTGTACTGTCTAGGAAAGGATAATGGAGAGAATATTATGAAGTCCATTAAAGAAGGACCATTTCAGATGGGAACGGTTTCAGATGTTATTACTGGAGGAACTGAGGGTGCAGTTCAACAAGGTCCAGTACGTGCTAGAGTCCTTAACGACCTTTCAGCTGAAGAAAAAGAAAGGTATAAAGCTGACATTCGTGCAACCAATATCCTACTTCAGGGTATACCAAAGGACATCTACTCACTCATCAATCACTATACTGACGCCAAAGACATTTGGGAAAATGTGAAGATGATTCTGGAAGGTTCTGAGTTAACAAAGGATGACAGGGAATCTCAGTTATACGATGAATATGAACACTTCCGTCAAATCAAAGGAGAAGGCATTCAAGGATACTACGTTAGGTTTACGAAGCTCATTAATGACATGAGAAACATCAAGATGACCATGTCCAGGATGCAGCTTAACTCAAAGTTTGTGAACAACATGTTGCCTGAGTGGAGTAGATTCATAACTGAAGTAAAACTTAACAGAGGTTTGAAAGAGTCAAACAGTGATCAGTTGTATGCCTACCTAAAGCAACATGAGGTGCATGCTAATGAGAACAGAATTATGATGGAAAGGTTCGGTCAACCAAATACTGATCCTTTGGCACTAGTGTCGGACGCCTCAACTCAGCAGTATCCAACACAATCATCCAAGTCTCCAAACTCAACAGAACCATGTCCTTCTGACAACTTTCAAATGAACTCAGGAAGTTCTTCAACAGAAAACCTGATTGAAAGTTTAACCAACTCACTTGCCCTCCTCACTCAATCATACAAATCACATCTTCCTCAAACTAAGAGCTTCATCAAATGCAAGGAACCAAGCTATGGTTCAAGACGGGAAAGTTGTGGTTCAAGACATCCGTGGAAGATACAATGCAACTAATCAAGGAAGACCATTTCAAAGAAACAATGCGAGAGGAAATGGTGTGGCGGGAAATGTAGGAGCTCCGAACAGAGGAGGCATGATTAATCCTGGTCAAGTGAAACCCATCAAGTGCTACAACTGTAACGGACTAGGGCACATAGCACGTGAATGTCCAAGGCCAAAGCGACTTCAAGATTCAAACTACTTCAAGGACAAGATGCTACTAATGCAAGCCCAGGAGAATGGAGCAGTTCTGGATGAAGAACAGTCGTTGTTTCTTGCAGGGGAACAGGTTACCAACGTTGATGATGATGTGGATGATTCAACCGAGAATGATTTGGCACTCAATGTGGATCACATTTTTGAAGCTGATGAATGTGATGCATTCGACTCTGATGTAGATGAGGGTCCCATTTCACAGACCATGTTCATGGCAAGCCTCACATCTGAAGACCCAATCTACGATGAAGCCGGGCCCTCATACGACTCGAATAATCCACTTGAGGTACAAGATCATGATGCCTTTGTAGATCATATGGATGAGTATCATGATGTACACGAGATGCAAAACGATGTACAACACAACTACGTTGTTGACTCTGATGCTGACTATACGAGTGATAGTAATATTATTCCGTATGATCAGTATGTGGAAGACAACGAAGAACATGTTGTACAAAGTCATGCATCTTCTGTACGAAATGATGCATTGATGACAATTCTCGATGAAATGCATGAACAGGGTGTACAAAGTAGATTAGCAAATAAGCCAGACATGTTAATGAATGACTCAGTGACCTCTGAACTTGCGAGATATAAGGAACTGGTCGGGGAATATGAAAAACGGGCAAAGTTTGAATTAACTGATAGAGAACGAAAAATTGATGAACAAATGAGAATAATTATCTCAGACCGAAATAGAAAGGAAACCTCTTTAAAATCAGAACTTCATTCAGCACAAATACTACTTAGTTCTACCGTTGGCCATTATAAGTCAAAGACAGAAGAAGTAACCATTTTGAAAAAGGATTTTAAACAAAAAGAAGACAAATTCCTTGAAGAGTTTTTAGACATAAAAAGGCTAAAAGATAAGATTGAAGATAGATTATACAAACAGGATCAGTCTGTTCAACAGTTCACATTGTTGTGTCAACCCAAAATCATTTTATAATGAAAAAGCACAGGTTTCAATAGGCATACAAAAAGCACGCTCAGTCTGCTGTGTATAATGGTCATATGCCTGTCACGACCAATCATACACCCACTGTCATACATGACTCAGAGGATACACGTGAGTTAGCTGAGCTAAAACTAGGAAAAAGATGCTTGTTGAAAATGCAAAGCCTTCTATGTGTTGGAAAATATAAATTAGATTTCTCCCGATTACTCTGGAAAGAGAACCTTCTTGCAACCTTTGCTCCCCAAAGAAATCTGACCCCAGAACAGATATTTTGGTCCATAGATGACAACAGAAAAAAGGCTGAGACCCTAGCTCGAAAACCAATTTCAACATTGACAGTATATCCACCCAATACTCCTGTCAAGCTTGTCCCCAGAATTCTTCCAACTAAAAGTCAAGTGAAGATTAATCTTTATGTACTCACACAACTTTTTACTGAATTTGACAAAACTTGCAAAACTAGAATCACCCCATCAGGTCTGACAGAGGGGGAAAGAGGTTTTGAGCAAATGAAAAGATGTTACCTCACTGAAGTTATTCCATTTTTCAAAACTCTTAAAGAACACTTTGTTGGAGTACAAACAGCCCTCTTTAAAGAGGTTAAAGAAATGGAAAAGATTTTTGATCAAATGAATAACGAAGTGGACCAGAATTCTGTAGACAAGCAATGTGCTGAAATTGAAAAGAAAAACCTTCTCATTGAAAATGAGAATCTGATTGTTAATTGTTTGTCGACTCAACTGCTGTATGATGTGGCAAAATCACGTTGTCTAGATCTTGAAGCTGATGTGTCTAAAGTTCATGATGAGTCAAAACTTATTTCAAAACTAGAAAGGGAATACCTAAATCTGCAATTAAAGTATCAACATCTTCAAGAAAGTTTTGATAATAAAAAGTCACAAGCATCACAGGAAGCTCCTGATTTCAGATCGTTCTTTAAAATCAAGAACCTCGAACATCAGATTCAAGAAAAGGATAACGTGATTGGACACTTGAAAGATATAGTCACTAATGTGAAAGCCAGAAGTCGTGAGCCTTATAGTGCTGTAGATGTTACCGCACTTATTGAACAAAATAATTGCGATAGATTAGAATTAGAAAAGGTTAAACAACATTACAAGGAACTGTTTGATTCAATTAAGATCTTGCGTACTCACACAAGTGAAAAGACATCTACCATGTTGAATGAGATTGAGAGTCTAAAAGCTCAATTGCGAAGCAAAGCGCCTTGTTTCACCAGTGACTATGTCAAACCAAAAGTTCTTGCTCCTGGCATGTATGCCATAGACGTAAAACCCATCCCTCATCCCCTTAAGAACAATAGGAGTGCTCATTTAAACTATATCGGCCATCTTAAGGAGAGTGTAGAAACGGTTAGGGAGATTGTAGAGGAAGCTAGAGCAGTTAAACCACTGGATAGTTCACTTAACTATGCTTGCCGATACACTAAGTTATCTCAGGAATTGTTAGAATGTGTGATTGGCACTTGCCCAAAAAATTTCAATGAAAGAGATAACAAGGCTCCCTCTACCCCTGTTACTAGGAAAAAGCAAGTTACGTTTAGTGATAAACCAGGAACTTCTTCTAGCAACACACAGAAACACAAAGTGCACCAGAGAGTTCAACTGACTAATATCCCTGTGCTTCCCTCTACAGGAGTAAACGATTCCACTGAAGCAAGCGGGTCAAAGCCTAGAAGCAATACAAAGAAAAATAGGATCCTGCCTGCTAAGAAGGAGAATAAGAAGGAAGTAGAAGTACGCCTTAGGACAAATAGGTCAGTTTGGACAAAAGTGAATCGGGTTGATTCTAGCATTAGCTCTAAGCGTGTTGTAATTAATTCGAATTCTGAATCTGTAAACTCTGCAAGTAATGGAATGTGTGTTGTTAATGTCTTGAATTCTGTGAATGCTACACCCACAGTTAGAATTGTCTTGCATAAAGAGAAACAGATCTGGAAACCAAAAGGCAAACTGTCTGATAACAGTTTAAACAAGACCAAGCAGATCTGGAAACCAAAGAGCAAACTGTCTGACAACAGTTTGTCCAAAACCCAAAGGGTTTGGAAAGCTACGGGGAAACTATTTGCAGATATTGGTTATCAATGGAGACCCACAGGAAAGAAACTCACCTTAGGAAAACTTGATTGTGGTTCTCAATGGAGACCCACGGGAAAGAAATTTGCCTTAGGAGAAATGTGCCATTTAACTAAACTTTCTGTGAAATGTTCTACTCTAAATGCTAACCAAAAGGACCCCAACAAAAATTGGGGAACCGATATTCCAAACTCTCCAAACTCGACTGTTTTCAAATGCAGGTCGTACAGGTCATGCTTTGGTATCTGGACTCAGGCTGCTCAAAACATATGACGGGGAATCGTTCAAAGCTCATGAATTTTGTGGAAAAGTTCATCGGGTCGGTCAGATTCGGGAATGACCACTTAGGAACTATCATGGGTTATGGAGATTATGTTATGGGTGATAGTGTGATCTCAAGGGTATACTACGTGGAAGGACTTGGACACAATCTATTCTCTGTAGGGCAATTTTGTGATTCTGATCTTGAAGTGGCCTTCAGAAAGCATACATGCTTTGTTCGTGATCTTAATGGTACAGATATCCTTAAAGGTAGTCGTGGCACCAATTTGTACACGATATCGATTGATGAAATGATGAAGTCTTCTCCGATATGCTTGCTGTCCAAAGCTTCCAAGTCCAAATCATGGTTGTGGCATCGTCGTTTAAACCATTTAAACTTCGGCACGATCAATGATCTTGCTCGAAAAGATCTGGTTAGAGGCCTACCCAGATTGAAGTTTGAAAAAGATCATCTTTGCTCAGCCTGTCAACTTGGAAAAAGCAAGAAGTTCTCCCACAGACCAAAATCTGAAAATACAAATATGGAAGTTCTTCATACCCTTCACATGGATCTGTGCGGTCCAATGAGAGTCGAGAGCATTAAAGGAAAGAAATACATCTTAGTCATCGTGGATGACTATTCAAGATTCACATGGGTAAAATTCTTGAGGTCAAAGGATGAAACTCCAGAGTTTGTCACCAACTTTCTTAAGCAAATACAGGTTGGACTCAACAAAACAGTCAGATTCATCCGCACAGATAACGGAACAGAATTCGTCAACCAAGCTCTGTCTGCATACTATGAAGGTGTTGGCATATCTCATCAAAAGTCTGTTCCGAGAACTCCTCAACAAAATGGCGTTGTTGAAAGACGTAATCGTACACTGGTGGAAGCAGCACGTACAATGATGATATTCTCGAAAGCTCCCATGTTTCTATGGGCAGAAGCTGTAGCCACTGCCTTGTTATACACAAACCGATCACTATTCATTATCGTCATAACAAAACCCGTATGAGCTTGTGCATGAGAAGAAGCCTGATATCACATTCTTCCGAGTACTTTGGTGCTTCTGTGCTATCCTACGAATGATAGGCGAAAAATCTGGAAGTTTTCAAGCCAAAAGCTGACATTGGAATTTTTCGTTTTCGGGTATGCTTCCATAGCAAGGAAGGGCTATGGTCTACAACAAGAGAACTCGTCGATTAATGGAAACAATTCACGTCACCTTCGATGAGATGGCTCAGACAATGGCTCCTGTACGTATAAGTTCAGGACCCGTACCTGTCATAATGACCTCTGGTCAACTCAAATCAGGGCTTGCTCCAACCGACAAAGAGCTGGAAATGTTATTTCAACCGATGTTTGATGAACACCTTGAACAATCTCCCGTTGATGAACAAGTACCTTCTGCTACTGAAGTAAATGCTCAAGTTGCCCCACCAGGTACATCTTTGTCTACAACAATTGCACAAGATGCACCGTCAACAAGTGCCTCATCGTCAACATCCGATCGTCATCTTCCAATCCAACACCAAGAAATTCCAGAAGACACCCCAATCATTCACGATGTTCCTCATCCCTCAATAACCTTGTTCCCTGGAGATCTGGTTCGGGCACAATCATCATCTGGAATGATAAGGCAGTGAACCAACTGATAACTACCCTCCAGATCATATCAGAGATGGGACCAAGATCATCCTCTGGAACATCGTTGGCAATCACTCTCGTCTGTATCAACGAAAACAAGTTAGCTCCGATGCTTTGTGGTGCTATTTTCCATTACTGTACTGTCCAAAGTCGACCAAGAATTCAAAATAGCCGTGATAGAAGACTGTTGGTTTCAAGCCATGCAAGATGAAATTCATGAATTTGATCGACTTGAAGTATGGGAATTAGTACCTCGCCTAATTTATTGGTATGGTATCGCTCTCAGTGATCTACAAAGTAATAAGCTTGATGAATATGGTGATGTACTGAAAAACAAAGCTCGGTTAGTTGCAAAGGGATATCGTCAGGAGGAAGGTATTGATTTTGAAGAATCGTTTGCTCCAGTTGCACGGATAGAAGCCATCAGAATATTCATTGCCAATGCGGCAACCAAGAACATGATCATCTACCAGATGGATGTCAAAACTGCTTTTCTGAACGGTGATCTTCAAGAAGAAGTCTTTGTCAGTCAACCTGAAGGATTTGAAGATCAGGAAAATCCTACTCACGTCTATCGTCTGAAGAAAGCTCTGTATGGGCTTAAGCAAGCACCAAGGGCGTGGTATGACACACTCTCAAAGTTCCTGATGGCAAACAATTTCTTCAAGGGTGCCGTGGATCCAACGTTATTCACACGCAAATCAGGCAAACACATTCTACTTGTTCAAATATACGTAGATGACATCATTTTTGCCTCAACAGATCTTAATGCGTGTAACATATTTTCAAAAGAGATGAGCTCCAAATTTCAGATGTCGATGATGGGACAAATGTCGTTTTTCTTAGGCCTACAAGTTTCTCAAAGTCCCGGAGGCATCTTTATTAACCAAGCGAAATATGCTCTCGAAACCTTAAAGAAATATGGAATGGATCTCTCTGACCCTGTCGATACACCAATGGTGGATCGATTGAAACTGGACGAGGATCTCATGGGGACTCCAGTTGACCAAACTCGATTTAGAGGAATGGTTGGCTCCCTAATGTATCTTACAGCCAGTAGACCCGACCTTGTCTTCGCTGTTTGCATGTGTGCTAGATATCAGGCTAAGCCTACCAAAAAGCACTTTGAAGCTATCAAACGTGTCTTTCGGTACTTGAAAGGAACCATTCACATGGGTCTTTGGTATCCGAAAGACAACGCCATGTCACTAACAGCTTATGCAGATGCGGATCATGCGGGATGTCAAGATTCAAGAAGAAGTACGTCGGGAAGTGCTCAGTTTCTTGGAGATAGATTGGTTAGCTGGTCATCAAAGAAACAACGAAGCACGGCAATATCAACTACAGAGGCTGAATACATAGCCATGTCTGGATGTTGTGCTCAAATCCTTTGGATGCGATCCCAGCTCAAAGACTACGGATTTGACTTCAATAAAATTCCTCTGTACTGTGATAACAAAAGTGCTATTGCTCTGTGCTGTAACAACGTCCAGCACTCTCGCTCTAAACACATTGACATACGGCACCATTTCATCCGAGAGCAAGTGGAAAATAGAGTGGTTGAACTCTACTTCGTGGAAACGAATTATCAACTTGCAGATATTCTGACCAAAGCCTTACCAAGAGAACGGTTTGAATTTCTTCTTCCACGCCTAGGCATGAAGAGTTTGACACCTGAAACTCTCAAACGTCTTCAAGAAGGAAAGGATGAGTAAACCAAATGCCTTCATGTATCCTTTGTATATATTAAAAAAAAATTTTTTTTATATATTTAAGTATTTAATAATATTCATAATCATAATAAAATACTTAGGAAATATTTTAAGTCATTTGGAATTACTAAAAGGTTTGCAATTACTTCAAATTGCAACCCGGTTTAATGTCTGGGCATGGAACACGTTATATCCATGCTTTATGGGCGTAGAGTAAAACAATGGTCATGGGGGAGATGTTCGCCTGATCTTTTCATCTCAATCAACGACTACAGCTCTTTCAATAGAAACCGGGTCGTTGTTTGAGGGGGAGAGTGAATGTGAAAATATCTAAGGGGTGATAAAAGACTGTTGGGTGTTATAAAAGTCTAAAATTAGATGGTTGTTGTATTCTAATGGGTTAATATTTGAAGGGGAGCTAATTAACTTTAACTCAAAGGTCCAAAGTTATCTATTGTTGTAAAGTTTAGGGTGTAAAAAGCATTTGCTCTTTGTTTCCTAGCCTTATTAAACTATAGGGACTATGTTGGCCAAATGCCTAATATTAGAAATGCCCTAGAAATAATTAAAACAAGAAATAAAAGAAGAAGGAAACCCAAGGGACCAAATCTGCCAAGTTTGTAACATATGTGTATAAATGTGCGGCGGGTTGCGTTTTTAGTCAAAACATTCAAAAATAGTCAAACACAAACACACACACACACACACTCGCAAACCGCCGCCAAGAACGAAATCAAATATCGCCAATTTGCAGCTTTTCTTACTAAGGTAATCTTCGAACCTCAATCTATATCATATATTCAATGTGTATATCAAAGAAATCGATCTAAAACACATCACAAGTTGTAGAAAATTAGATATAGGGTCGTTCTAAGTCGAGTTCACAAATGTAGTGTTGTAAAGTGTGTTCTGATTGCTGGGAATTGTTCATTAGGTACTAATTAATGTGTTTTTGATGAGTTGTTTTTATCTCTATCAAAAACGAATGATTTGCCCAAGTCTCTTAGTGGCGGGTTGCGTGTTATTCATTACGGCGGGTTGATCATTTTGTGTTATTAATATTTATTTATAAATGACTCAACCCGCTGGTTACCTTAACGGCGGGTTGCCATTCCAGCGGGTTGCCCAAAACATCATTTTGCTCACAACAGCGGGTTGCCCAAAGGCGGGTTGCCCAAAGGCGGGTTGCCCAAAAGGCGGGTTGACCAAAAGGCGGGTTGACCAAAAGGCGGGTTGCCCAAAGGCGGGTTGCCCAAAGGCGGGTTGCCCAAAGGCGGGTTGCCCAAAGGCGGGTTGACCAACGGCGGGTTGACCAACGGCGGGTTGACCAACGGCGGGTTGCCATAATTCTTTTTTTATTTTTTTATCCAACAGGTAAACCGCCGTGTCTCGGCGGTTTGGTCGAATATGTTATATATTCACGGCGGGTTGCTCAATTCGCTTAACGGCGAGTTGGCATTCTGCCAAGCGGCGGTTTGGGCTAAATTTCATATTTTGACCCATTGGTGCCCAATCATCTATCAAGGCCCATTCAAATGACCCAGTTGCTTTTCTAAATCCCATCAGGGCTTAGTTAATAAGTAATTGATCCTGTTGGATAACTGATAAGATCTTAATCAAACCAGAATTACAACCGTGTTAATCAATCACGCTGTTACATGAGTTTATCAAAGCTAATGTTCTCTCTAACTTCGTTTCTCTGCAATGTTTGTCTTCTTTGTTAAATGCTCTTTTGCAGAATTCGATGGCAGAACAAATTGTTCCCGCTCAACCTCCTACAAGAACTGATGAGCAGATTGTACCACGCTCTCAGTGGTTAACTATCGGGAAAAGCAACCTCCTATTCAATGCACAAAAGATCCAAAAGAATCCCATCTTTCAGATATCTGTGGACATTCTGAAGAATACCAACTTCTTCCAAGCGTTGACTGCATCTGCAAATGTTCCTGCTATCTACCTGCAACAGTTCTGGAAGACAATGTCATATAATGAGAAGACTGGGGTTTATAGCTGTCAACTTGATGAACAATGGTTCGACCTAAGTGCTGATCTTCTTAGAAAGGCATTAGCGATCACTCCTGTCAACCCAACTCACCCATTTGAGTTACCTCCGACTGGTGACACGGTGCTAGATTTTGTTAATGAGCTGGGATATCCTGAACCTATAGAATTTGTCTCCAGTATACGGACGAATTATGTGTATCAACCTTGGAGGGCAATTCTATCCTTGCTCAACCAGTGCCTGACAGGAAAGACGTCTGGCAGTGACAAACCCAGACACCCAGTTCTGCAAATGCTGTGGGGAATCGTCACCCAAACTAATGTTGATCATGCAGAGCTAATATGGGAAGAGTTTACTCAAGGGATCCAGACCTTTTTCTCACACAAAGCAAGCCACAAAACCAGTCTGAAGAACCCAACGAAGAAAGCAACTCCTCTCCTCATCCCTTATGGACGATTTTCCAAAGTAATAATCTATTACTTGGCAAGAAATAACAACATCCATCGTCGTCCTGATTCTGCTGTTCATTGGCGATGATTATGTCTTAGGAAAATATCTTAAGATTGTTCTAAAGCTGAGCAGTTGAAGTGTTTGGGATGGGCAATCCCGATCCCTGATAACTGAAGCCATTCAACCATCCCCGTTATTATCCCAACTATCTGAAAAATGGTGCCCTGCGAATTACCAAGACAACTCCTCGAGAAGTGCAACGTGCAACCAGCAACAAAGCGTGCTACCTCCTAAAAAAAACGACAACCACCACACCTGTCAAACAATCCAAGCCAGCTCCTTCTCCAACAAAGAAACCTTCCAAGCGTAAGCTTCCACAGAAAATTAGAAAGGGAAAGCCTACGTTCCATCTTGTTGACGAAGAAGATGAAGCTCAACAAGAATCTAATCCTCAAGAAGAAGGTAATGATCCTGATCTCGAACTGGCTAAGAAGTTGAGTTTGGAGACACATCAAGAAAAGGGAAAAGGAGAAGGTGATGATGCTGACCTGGAACTAGCTATCAAGCTCAGCTTGGATCCAGCCTTACTGCCTCAACGTCAGGCACCAATTGGAGGAGTAACGATAAGGGAACCAGGTTCAGAAGCAACTCCCAAACTGCATGATGTAGTAGGGAAGGGAAAGGCCGTTGTTACTGAAGAACAAGTAACTCATTCCCTGGTCAATCTGTCTAAGAAGAAAAGAACTACTGATCAGTTTGTATTTGCCAGACGTGATCAAACTCCTCCTGATTCGACTACGGGTCCCTCGTCTCAACCTGAAGATGATACCTCAGAGAAAGTGGTCCATGAATCGTCATCAACATCTGATTCAGAAAGAACTGAAAGTGATACAGAATCTGGTACTCCCAAAGGTGACAAAGTTCAAGGTGAAATAGTCTCGTCTACCGTAACATCAGGAGTAAGCATTCCTGTATCAGACCCTGAGAAAGCTCATGAGGCTCAGGCTGGACCAGACCCTGAGCCCATGCAAGAAGACCAGACTGGATCAGACTCTGGAAAATTACATGTGTCTCTTGCTGGACCAAACCCTGAGCACATGGATGATGAATTCATTGCAACAGCCTACCCAAAGGTTCATGAAAACCTGAAGCTCATAACAGGCGAACGTGTCCTCAATGATAAACCAGAAAGTCATTCTGGTTCTATGTCTTCCCTGAAAAATCTCGATGACACTGTTAACTTTGGGGATCAATTTCTTCATGACCAACCAACAGAAGATGATCAGGAGAAATCTAAAGCTAGAGAGGAGTCTGATTCCAATATACCTGATCCTAGTCATCAGACAGTAACGTCAAATCCTCCAGTGATTCCTCCCTTTGCAGAGATCTCATCTTCAATGCCGTCATTACTGGTCACTCCTCCACCAATCAACACTGAAGCTACAACAATCACCACATCTCTCCCTGAAATCACTCCATTCATCGCCCTTCAGCTAAGAGTAGCAAGATTGGAGCAAGAGATGTCTGAAGTGAAGAAGACTGATGTTTTGGCTTCAATAAGATCCCAAGTTCCTACCGCTGTTGATAATTATTTAGGAACGAAACTTGATGATGCTCTCCTTAAGGTTCTTGAACGACACACTGCCGATTTAATCGAGAAATACTCTGTGTTGCCTGGCCCAGAGTCAGTCAAGAATCAGGAATCTGAAAAGACTCCGAAGGAGAGTATAAAAGCCAAAAAGGAACAAGATGAGGAGAAACAAGATTCAACTTACTCCATCAGGTCAACTGATAAAGTTGATCTTGAAGAATTTGATCTAAAAAGTGCTCTCTTCAGTCACATGAATAAGAAGAAGTCTGCCAACAAAAACACTACCAACTACCGTCTATACCATGCTCTCATGGAAGCTTTGATAGCGGATGAAGACGCAATGGATAAGGAAGTTGCAGACCAAGTAAAAGACCACAAGAGAAAACATGATAGTGATGATGATGAAGACGATGATGATGATGAAGGCCCTTCAGCTGGATCAAACCAGGGCAGGTCTACAAAGAAAAGGCGATCTGATTCTGCCGCATCTGGGTCAGCTAAACCTCCTCCGAAAGATGATGACCAAAGTTCACAGAAGCCAAGGGAGTCTGATGCATCTGCGTCCAAACAACACCCATCTTTCACCTCAACTGGATGGCAGATCACTGACACAAGAGATACTGGTGCTGACTCTTCGATGCACAGATCTGATCCCGAATCAGAACACTCTGAACAATCTTCAGATGACTTATCAAAGCAGGATGAAAGGAATGACTCAGATATGGAGGACACTGAAAATGCTCACATTCCCAAGGTGTCGACCACTACGTGGTTTAAGCCAATTCCAGAAAGTGAGAGACCTGCTACGCCTGAACCAGAATGGACAATTTCCCCGAATGATTTCCCGGAGCCAGAACACAACTGGGCAAATGCATACGCCTCAACATATAAAGTTCCTGAGGAAAACAAGCTCCAAAGGAAGACGTATGATATTGGGTCATTCATCAAATGGTTCTGCAGACGAACGGGAAAGAAGAAGCTATGCAAAGCTGATTTAGAAGGACCAACATTCAACCTTGTTAAAGCCTTTCACAAGAACAGTGTCTTTCTTCAATATCAGATGGATGAATGCCACAAGTTGCTGACAAATAAGGTTGATTTGAGTAATCCTGAGGGTCATCAAATTCTGAGAAATATATATGAACCACTGCCCTTAGGAGGTCCACCAGGTCAGGTAACCATTCAACCGCAATTCTTCTTCAACAGGGATCTGGACTATCTTCTGACAGGTGACAAAGAGCGAAGAATTGCCTTATCCATATCCAAGCTCAAAGCCGCTCGTTACCTCGACTTCGGCCTTGAAGAATTGGTTCCATCGTTATGGGTTGAGAGTGAACGCGTATATGACATCAGTGCGGTCTATGGCATCACTCACTGGTGGTTTAGGAGGAAGGAATTCTATATCAACAAACACAGTGAGTCCTCTGATCGTGAAGCAGTCAGATCGCACATGCGAATTCTCAGTGTAGTCAGTGTCAAAGTGTTTGAAAAATATGGATATAACTACCTCAGAGAGATCATTCTTCGCCGAGCTGATTACCAAGAATACAAGATCTCGGAAAAGGATTTCAAAAATCTTCATCCAAACGATTTTGAAGATCTGTTCCTTCTCAATATCCAAGAAAAGCTCAACCATCTGCCCAAGACAGACAAGACTAGTCTTCACACTGCCGTCAACATGTGGATAAGAAACCTGGTGATCAGGAATCGTGTGGGAGACTTGCAACTCGGGATTGAAAGCTATCAAACAAAGGTCAACCTTGAACGTCCTAATTGGGATGCAGCCGACTATTACTTCAAAGAAGACTATACGATCGTCCCTAAGCCAAGAGCAGTTGTCTACAGAGACAGAAATAATCAAAGAAAGCTGATGAGGCTGAATGAGCTTCACAAGTTTAGTGATGGGACGTTGACAAGAGTCATGGAAAAGCTGGACCAAATGGTTAAAGACTTTCATCTGTTCGAGTACAATAAGGGCATGGAGACCAGGAAGTGGTCAGAGGATGACAAGAGAAGAAGCAAAGACTTCATCACAGCTATCGAGAAAAGACTACAGATCAGAAGGATCTATCGAAGTCTGGAAAGCTTTGTTGGAGGAAGAGTAAGAGATATTGACTACAGGCTGATCAACAGAACAACGTGACGACATCGTCAGTACAATCAAAAGGTCAATCTTATTTCTTACTGTGAATAATATACCTTGTACATTAGTAGCTAGTTAATCTATTGATGGTTAGGTGTAGGAGTAATTTATATCCCTCAACGATTGAGGGGGAGCAGTTATACGTCTCTTACACGACTTGCGAATTAAGGCCACACTTTTCTCCCAAATTTTATAACATATTTAAATCAATTGATATCCAAAATGTCAAAGGGTTTAAAATTTTTGATAAGGGGAGAAAATGTGATTAAAATATGTGTATAATAATAACTGTGCTTATTAGGACTCATATACTCCGCCCAAACGTGCTAAACAACTTCGAATACCGAAGCACATTTTGAGGGGGAGCGTTTCGAAAATAAAAAACGATCGAGGTACTAAACGCTTTGATATTTATATCATAAGTGCCTTAATTGAATTTTCAATGGTTTTATGGAAAGGAGAACTGTACCAAAAGACCGACCATGCAGTTTACTTAATTGGAGTTATAAGGTTGGTAAGGTTAGGTACTATTCCTGATGATCCAGCCAAAACCGGAGGGATCTACCCAGGGACAATCCACTAGTTAGTGTAGAAGTCCTTAGGTATGACATGAAAAAAGGAGTAAAAGTGAGAATAAGGGAAAAGTGCCGACTGAGATGGAGCTAGTACTGGAATAAACCCAACAAGGTTCTAGTCATGAAGTCTCGGTAAGCACTGAAGGGGTTGAAGAATTAAAAAGAATTGTAAAGATAAAGGGTGTAAAGAAAGAAGCCCTTCTTTCACTTAGGCAGAAACCGGGTCAATTCATATGCTGCCAGAATCACTAAGATGATTGCTGACATTGAAGATCGTCATCATGGACCCAGTGATGCAATGCACAACCCTCCCCAGCCACTCAGAATCTTTCAAAAGATTTCTGTTTCATTTCTCACGGAGATAAAAACACGTTATCTATTGACTTTCTCACTCCGAGTTAGTTGATATTGAAAAGTGGCAGCTGCCCAGCCTCCGATATTAAAACCAAAACCACTATTAGAGTCTAAGCCAAGAATCTCAGTTAATCTCGTTAGGACACATATCCAATTATCTTGTCTTTCACACACTGTGGAAACAAGTCCATCTTAAGAGTCCTACGCATTATCCTTGTGATATTGCCAGAACATCCGAGTGAAACGATAGTTTTTCACAATGAAGATGGAAATCCTGCTAGAGCCAACATCAAACAAGCTCTAGGTAGGTGACTTGTGCGATTCTACAAGAATTCCACCTTGTGTACACCTGAAGAACAATGGTGCGGATTCTGTGTGAATCAAACTTGTTCCAGTATAAGAATTGACGATTATTCATCATTTGACAAACAATCAAAAACTTTGAAGTGTTTCAAACGTCTTTTATAAGAAACACTTAGACTGTCTTTTCAAATCAATTTTCTCTTTATTGCTAACTGTTTCATTACAGGATAACGTAAAAAAGGAGATGGATATGGGAAATTTCCAGTTCCTGAGATGTCAAGTAAATAACCTAATGCTCAGACACGACCTACACTTGTTATGATGTTATGAAAGACCTCATAAAGGTGTCAAAGCTTCCGCAAACTCTGATGTCAAGTATTCATTCACAAGTGCACAAGATGGCGAACCATTACAAGATGATGTAAGATTATGTTTGGGCAATGATCTCAAGAAAGCTCAAGATCACAGTCAAAGACATGTGTAAAGATAAATCAAACGACTCTACACCAGAACGATCAAGATATTAAATGTCCCACGAGCTAATGACGTAAGTAATAAAGTTTTTGGCCATTTTTAGGGTGAACCTCCCTTAGGGGAGATATGTTAGATATTAGAAAAAACTCGTCACCCCTGTATTTTACTGTTTTATAAGCTCGTAGTTTAATATTAAAGTACGTTTTTCGGTTTTAAGTCGGGTTCAAATACCCGGTATATTGTAAGTACTATATATAGTCTCTTCCAACTTTGGAAGAGACAAGCTAGTCATAATTCATTTTACAAAAGAAAACACTTTCTCTCTCTCTAGACATTCTCTCTCTAGTGTTTCTCTCTCTAAAAACTAGCTCGATCCAAGAATCGAACCCGTGTTATGATATAGGATATACCACACTCTCCAATGACCCAATTACATATCTATTAACTTTCTGGGTTTAGATAACATGTAATAGTATCCGTTGACCAATCCTGTAACTCGTGGCCTAAATTGTTGCATTTTTATCAAAACTGTGATGAATCTACCTTAATCAGTCAAGGCATGTCATGTCAATGTCAACCTTCCTCTCTAACATCGTTTCTCTGCCATGATTGTTTCCTTTGTTAATTTCTCTTATGCAGAATACGATGGCAGAGCAAAATGTTCCCGCTCAAGCACAACAGATGAGCAGATTGTATGTCGCTCTCAATGGTTACAAATTGGGAAAAGCAATCTTCTTTTTGATGCTCAAAAGATACAGAAGAACCCCATCTTTTAGATATCTGTGGACATCTTGCGTAACACCAACTTCTTCAGAGCGTTCTCTGCCTCTGCTAGTGTTCCTGCCGTCTACATTCAGCAGTTCTGGAACTCTATGAAGTATGACGAGAAGACTGGGGTTTATTGCTGTCAAGTTGATGAACAATGGTTCAATCTAAGTGCTGATCTTCTTAGAAAGGCCTTAGATATAACTCCTGTCGACCCAGCTCACCCATTTGAGTTACCTCCGACTGGTGACACGGTGATTGATTTTGTAAATCAGCTGGGGTACCCTGAACCTGTAGAATTTGTCTCCAATATACGTGTGAATTATGTATATCAGCCATGGAGAGCAATTCTAACACTGATTAACCAGTGCTTAACCGGAAAGACATCTGGTGGTGACAAACCAAGACACCCAGTGCTACAAATGTTGTGGGGCATTGTCACTCAAACTAATGTTGATCATGCAGAACTGTTATGGGAAGAGTTTACTCAAGGGATTCAGACATTCTTCTCACACAAGGCAAGTCATAAAGCCAGTCTGAAAGACCCTAAGAAGAAAGCAGTTCCTCTCCTCATTCCTTACGGGCGGTTTACTAAGATGATAATCTACTATTTGGGGAGCACCAGTGATGTACATAAAAGACCTGAGTCTCCTTGTCATCTTCCAGGAGATGACTTTCTGCTAGGTAATCTCAAGTTTATCTCGAAAGGTGAAACAGATGAAGTGTTTGGAATGGCGATTCCCAAACAATTGATTACTCAAGCCATTCAACAATCTTCGTACTATCCAAAGTATCTGGAAATGGTTGCTAAGAATACGAAGAAAACACCACAGGATAGTGCAAGCAAGCAACCTGAACCTGCAACAAAGCGTGCTCCACCCAAGAAGCCCACAACTACTACTCCTGTCAAACCAACCAAGCCACCTTCATCCAAACAACCTAAGTCTCCGACAAAGAAACCTTCTAAGCGTAAGCTTCCACAGAAAGTTAGAAAAGGAAAGCCTTCTTTCCAACTTGTTGATGAAGATGATGAAGCTCAACAAGAATCTGTTCCTCAAGGAGAAAGTGATGATCCTGCTCTCGAACTGGCCAAGAAGATGAGTTTGGATGCGCATCAAGAAAAGGGAGAAGGTGAAGGTGCTGATGCTGACATAGAACGAGCAATTAAGCTTAGCTTGGATCCTTCCTTTCTGCCACAAGGTCAGGCACCTGTTGGAGGAGTAGCGATCAGGGATCCAGTATCTGAAACAACTCCCAAACTACCTGAAGTAGTGGGCAAGGGTAAGGCTATTGTAACCGAAGAACAAGTAGCTCATTCCCTGATCGATCTGTCAAAGAAGAAAAGAACTACGGATCAGTTTATCCTTGTTAGGCGTGATCAAGCACCTCATGATTCGACAACTGGACCCTCTTCTCAACCTGAAGATGATACATCAGAGAAAGTGGTCCATGAATCTTCATCAACAACTGATTCAGAATGAACAGAAAGTGGAACAGAAGCCGCTGCTCCTAAAGGTGACAAAGAACAAGGTGAAGTAGCTTCGTCCACAGTGACATCAGGAGTAAGGATATTTGTTCATACAGAAGACCAGGCTAGATCAAACCCTGGAAAAGCACATGAGGCTCTGGCTGGACCAGACCCTGCCCATGCAAGAAGACCAGACTGGATCAGACTCTGGAAAAGTACATGTGTCTCTTGCTGGACCAAACCTTGAGCACATGGATGAAGAATTCCTCGCTACAGCCTACCCAAAGGTTCATGAAAACCTGAAACTCATAACTGACGAACGTGTCATCGAAGATAATCCATAAAGTCATTCTGGTTCTATGTTGTCCATGAAAAATCTAGAAGACATGGATAACTTTGGGGATCAATTTCTTTATGACAAACCAACCAAAGATGAACAGGAGAAATCTAAAGTTGTAGATGAGTCTGATTCCACCATACCTGATCCAAGTCATCAAACTGTTACATCACCTCCTCCAGTGATCGCTCCCATCATTGATTTCTCATCTCCTAAACCGTCTTCACATGTCACACCTCCACCAATCAACACGGAAGCTACAACTATCACCACATCTCTCCCAGAGATCACTCCATTCATTGCCCTTTAGCTAAGAGTGGCAAAATTGGAGCAAGATATGTCAGAAGTAAAGAAGACTGATCACTCTGCTGCTGTTTTGGCTTCAATTAAATCCCAAGTTCCTATAGTTGTTGATAAGTATCTAGGAACAAAACTTGATGATGCTCTCCTTAGGGTTCTTGAACGACACACTGGAGATCTAATTGAGAAATACTATGTGCTGTCTGGCCCAGAGTCTATCAAGAATCAAGAATCTAAAAAGAGTTCGAAAGAGATTATCAAAATCAAAAGGGAACAAGGTGAGAAGAAACAAGAGTCAACGTACACCATTAGGTCAACTGATAAAGATGCACTTGAAGAATTTGATCTAAAGAGTGCTCTCTTCAAACACATGAATAAGAACAGGACTGCAAATAGAAATCCTGCCAACTACCATCTATATCATGCTGCTATGGAAGCGTTAATAGCAGATGAAGATGAGATGGATAAGGAGGTTAAAGACAGGGTTAAAAACCACAAAAGAAAGCATGATAGTGATGATGATGAAGACGATGATAATGATGAAGGCCCTTCAGCTGGATCAAACCAGGGTAAGTCAGTAAAAAGGAGAAGACACGATTTAGGTGCTTCTGGGTCAGCTCAACCTCCTCCTAAAGATGATGAGCAAAGTTCCAAGAAACCATAGGATTCTAATGTATCTGCGTCCAAACAACATCCAACTCTTACCTTAATTTGCTGGCAAATCATTGACACAAGAGATGCTGTTATTGACTCTTCGATGCACAGCTCTGAACCCTAATCTGGTCATTCTAAACATTCCTCTGAACATTACTCTGATGACGTTTTAAAACAAGATGAATGGCATGTTTCAGATCTGGAGGACACTGATAACGCTCATATTCATAAGGTAAAGGCTACTACATGGTTTAAACCGATTCAAGAAGATGAAAGACCAGCTACACCTGAACCAGAATGGACTATTCCCCCGAATGATTTCCTTGAACCAGAGAACAACTGGGCAAATGCATACGCCACAACGTATCAAGTTTCCGCGGAGAATAAGCTTCAAAGGAAGACGTATGATATAGGTTCATTCATCAAATGGTTCTGCAGACGAACAGGAAAGAAGAAGCTCTGCAAAGATGATTTGGAAGGTCCAGCTTTCAACCTTGTTAAAGCCTTTCACAAGAACAACGTCTTTCTTTAATTTCATATGGATGAATGCCACAAGCTGCTGACGAATAAGGTTGATTTGGTTAATCCTGAGGGTCATCAAATTCTACAAAATATGTATGAACCGCTGCCCTTAGGAGGACCACCAGGTTAGGTAACTGTTCAACCATAATTCTTCTTCAATAAGGATCTGGAATACTTGACAGGTGACAAAGAACAAAAAACTGCCTTATCCATATCCAAGCTCAAAGCCGCTCGTTACCTAGACTTTGGTCTAGAATAATTAGTTCCGTCTGTGTGGGTTGAAAGTGAACGCGCTTATGACATAAGTGCAGCTTATGGTATCACACATTGGTGGTTTAAAAGAAAGGAATTTTACATAAACAAACACAGTGAGCCCTCAGATCGTGAACCAGTCAGATCCCAGATGCGAATTCTCAGTGTGATCCGTGTCAAGACTTTCGAAAAATACGGCTACAACTACTTGAGAGAGATAATTCTTCGCCGAGCTGACTACAAAGAGTACAAGATCTCAAAAAAAGGTTTTAAAAACCTTCACCCAAATGATTTTGAAGATCTGTATCTACTCAACATTCAAGACAAACTCAACCATCTGTCTAAATCGAACAAGACCCATCTACACACAGCAGTCAACATGTGGATCAGAAACCTGGTCATCAGGAATCGTGTGGGAGACTTGCAGCTCGGAATTGAGAGCTATCAAACAAAGCTCAACCTCGAACGTCCTAATTGGGATGCAACTGACTATTTCTTCAAAGAAGATTATACGATTGTCCCTAAGCCAAGAGCCGTTATCTACAGAGACAGAAATGATCAGAGAAAGTTGATGAGGCTGAATGAGATACACAAGTTTAGTGATGGGACGTTGACAAGAGTCATGGAAAAGCTGGATCACATGGTTAAAGACTTTCATCTGTTCGAGTACAATAAGGGCATGGAGACTAGGAAATGGTCAGAGGATGACAAGAGGAGGAGCAAAGACTTCATCACAGCAATCGAGAAAAGACTACAGATCAGGAGGATCTTTCGAAGTCTGGAAAGCTTTGTTGGAGGAAGAATAAGAGATATTGACTACAGGCTAATCAACAGAACAACGTGACGACATCGTCGTTGTAATAAAAAGGTCAATATTTTCTTATTATAAATAATATATCTTGTACATTAGTAAGTAGTTAATCTTTTGATGATTAAGTGTAGGAATAATTTATATCCCTCAATGATTGAGGGGGAGCAGTTATATGTTTCTTACACGACTTGGGAATTATGGCCACACTTTTCTCCCAAATTTTATAACATATTTAAATCAATTGATATCCAAAATGTCAAAGGGTTTAAAATTTTTAATAAGGGGAGAAAATGTGATTAAAATATGTGTATAATAATAATCGTGATTATTAGGACTCATGTATATACTCCGCCCAAACGTGCTAAACAATTTCGAATACCGAAGCACATTTTGAGGGGGAGCGTTTCTGAAAAAATCAAAAAATGATCGAGGTACTAAACGCTTTGATATTTATATCATAAGTACCTTAATTGAATTTTCAATTGGTTTTATGGAAAGGAGAACTGTACCAAAAGACCGACCATGCATTTTACTTTATTGGAGTTATAAGGTTGGTAAGGTTAGGTACAATTCCCAATGATCCAGCCAAAACCGGAGGGATCTACCCAGGGACAATCCACTAGTTAGTGTAGAAGTCCTTAGGTATGACATATAAAAGGAGTAAAAGTGAGAATAAGGGAAAAGTGCCGACTGAGATGGAGCTAGTACTGGAATAAACCCAACAAGGTTCTAGTCATGAAGTCTCGGTAAGCACTGAAGGGGTTGAAGAATTAAAAAGAATTGTAAGGATAAAGGGTGTAAAGAAAGAAGCCCTCCATACACTTAGGCAGAAACCGGGTCAATACATATGCTGCCAGAATCACTAAGATGATTGCTGACATTGAAGATCGACATCATGGACCCAGTGATGCAATGCACAACCCTCCCTAGCCACTCAGAATCTCTCAAAAGATTTCTGTTTCATTTCTCACGGAGACTAAACACGTTATCTATTGACTTTCTCACTCCGAGTTAGTTGATATTGAACAGGTGGCAGTCAGCTCCAGCCTCCGATTACTAGAACCAAAACGCACTATTGAGTCTAGAGCCAAGAGATCGTCAATTAATCTCGTTAGGACACATATCCAATTCTCTTGTCTTTCACACACTGTGGAAACAAGTCTATCCTAAGAGTCCTACGCATTATCCTTGTGATATTGCCAGAACATCCGAGTGAAACGAAGGTTTTTCACAATGAAGATGGAAATCCTGCTAGAGCCAACATCAAACAAGCTCTTGGTAGGTGACTTGTGCGATTCTACAAGAATCAAACTTGTGTCAACTGGAAAGAAACGATGGTGCGATTCTGAGTGAATCAAACTTGTTCCAGTATAAGAATTGACGGTTATTGATCATTTGACAAACAATCAAAACTCTCGAAGTGTTACAAAATATTTTCATAAGAAACACTTAGACTGATTTTTCAAATCAATTTTCTCTTTATTTGCTAACTGTTTCATTACATGATAACTTAAAGATGGAGATGGAGATGGAAATTCCTAGTACCTGAGATGTTAAGTGAATAACCAAATGCTCAGACACGACCTACACTTGTTATGGAGTTATGAAAGACCTCATAAAGGTGTCAAAGCTTCCGCAAACTCTGATATCGTATAGTTCTTCACAAGTGCACAAGATGGCGATCCATTACAAGATGATGTAAGATTATGTTTGGGTAATGATCTCAAGAAAGCTCAAGATCACTATCAAAGACAAGTCAAAGATGAATCAAAAGATCACTACCCCAAATGTACAAGATATCAAATGTCTACGAGCTAAAGACTGAATTGATTAAGTTTAGTATTTTTAGGGGTGGCCTCCCTAAAAGGGAGATTGTTAGATATTAGAAAAAGACTTGGTCACCCCGTGTATTTTACTGTTTATTATAGCTCGTAGTTTAATAGTTAATAGTATGATTTTCGGTATTAAACCGGGTACTAATACTCGATATAATGTAAGATCTATATAAGCCTCTTCCAATTTTGGAAGTGGCAAGCTAGTCATTTTCACTTTTCTTCTAAAACATAGTTTCTCTCACTAGAAAATCCCTCTCATGTATTTCTCTCTCTAGAAACTAGCCAAGTCTAAGAATCGACCTCGTGTTATGATATATGATATACCACACTTACGATATCCAAAAATAATTAAGCGAATTCATAAAAGCTCAACAATGGAAAGAGATCGATTTACGGAATGTGTTCCATAATTCCTAAACCAAGACGAAGATAATTGAACGATTTACGCTTAAGGGGTTTAGTTAGAATGTCAGCGATGCTATCTGCAGACGAGACATTTTTGATGGAGATGTTTCCTTTTTGGACATTGTTTCGAAGAAAATGGTGACGAATTTTGATGTGTTTCGTCCGTGAGTGTTGCACCGGGTTTTTGATAAGGTTAATCGCGCATTTGTTGTCGCACATGATCGAAACGTCGTCGAGTCGAATGTCGTAGTCGATAAAAGCTTGTTTCATCTATAGTGCTTGTTGACATGCCTTTCTGGCGCTTACGTATTCGGCTTCGGTCGTGGATATAGCAAGAGCGGTTTGTTTCTTCGAGAACCATGATGTTAGACAGCATCCTACGAACGTACAAAAACCGCTAGTGCTTTTTCGGTCCACTTAATCTCCTGCATGATTAGAGTCGGCACATACTACGGTTTCTATGCCGCTCCTCATAGGATACCATAATCCTAAGTGCGTAGTGCCCTTAATGTATCAAAAGATACGCTTAACCGCTTTAAGATGAGAGGTTTTGGGATCCTCTTGGAAGCGTGCACAAAGGCAGAAACTAAACATGATATCGGGCCTACTTGTTGTTAGGTATAGCAAACTACCTATCATGCCTTGATACTTCGTACTATCTACGGACTCACACTCTTCATCTTTCGTGAGATTCGTATCCGAGAACATGGGTGTTTTTATTGGTTTAAAATCTTCTAAGCCAAATTTCTTAATATATTTAGATTGATTAAAGAAGATGTAATCTTCCATTTGTTTTATTTGTAATCCAAGGAAGAAGTTTAGTTCACCCATCATGTTCATCTTGAACTCATCATGCATGATCTTGGCAAAGTCATCACACATTTCTTGACAAGTCAAACCGAATATAATGTTGTCGACATATATTTGAACAATGATGAGATTTGAACTTTTCTTCTTTGTAAAAAGTGTGTTATCTACCATTCCCATGTTGTAGTCATGTTTAATAAGAAAAGATTTTAATCTATCATACCAAGCTTTAGGAGCGTGTTTAAGACCATACAAAGCTTTCTTGAGTTTATAAACATGATTAGGTTTTTCGAAATCAATGAATCCCGGAGGTTGTGCCACGTATACCTCCTCATTGATAAAACCATTTAGGAATGCACCTTTTTACGTCCATTTGAATAATTTAAAGTCTAAAGCACAAGCATAGGCTAATAAAATCCTAATGGACTCTAATCTAGCTACATGAGCATAAGTTTCATCATAATATATGCCCTCTTGTTGATTATAACCTTGAGCTACTAACCTAGCCTTATTTCGAGATACGATACCGTTCTCGTCTAACTTATTTCTATACACTCACTTAGTTTCTATAATTTTTGTACTCTTAGGGTGTGGTACTAACTCCCAAACATCATTTGCAATGAATTGATTTAATTTTTCTTGCATTGCAATTATCCAAATTTCATCTTTTAATGCTTCATTCACATTCTTAGGTTCTATAGTTGATATAAAATAAAAGAAGTTAATTTGGTTTTAGGCTTGAGACCTAAGGGTTCTTTGATTAAGGTTTCCTATGACATTGTCTAATGGATGGTTCTTAGATTCCTTAATGTTGACAATTTTGTCAACTTCTAAATTTCATCCTCAATGTCATTTTCTAAGTTTTTCTTTTCGGTAACCTTAATTGCTTCTTCTTCATCTAAGTCATCATCCACAAAGGGTGATGTTTTAGATGGTGGAGGAGTTTTATCAAATGTCATGTTAAGTAATTCTTCGATTTTCATGGTGTGTTTGTTTAGGATGATACTGGCTTTGCTATTTTGGGAGTAACCTAGAAAAACACCTTCGTATGACTTTGGGTCAAACTTGGTGAGGTAATCTTTGGTGTTTAGGATAAAGCATTTGCTTCCAAACACTTTGAAGTAATCAAGAGTATGTTTCCTACCTCTCAAGAGTTCATATGGTGTTTTTCCTAAGATGGTTCTAATTAGGATTCGGTTTAGGATGTAGGTTGAAGTATTTATGGCGTTACACCAAAACTTTTGTGGTAACGATTGTTCATTCAACATTGTTCTACTCATTTCTTGTAGAGTCTTATTTTTTATTTCTACCACGCCATTTGATGAGCTGAGAAGTTATGTGTAATACCGTTGGAATTACAAAACTCTTCAAATTTCACTTCATTATCAAATTCTCTACCGTGGTCCGTCCTAATTGACACTATAGAACAACCTTTTTGGTTTTGTATTTTCTTACTAAAGATTTCAAATTGCTCGAAATCCTCGGTTTTGGTTTTAAGAAATCTTGTCCATGTATGCCTAGAATAGTCGTCTACTATTACTAAGTTGTAGAGGTTTCCTCCGTAACTCCGTACGATAGATGGACCGAAGAGATCCATGTGAAGGAGTTATAAGCATCTAGTCATTGAGACTATATTCTTAGATTTGTGACTAGCGTGAGCTTTTTTTCTAATTTTGCAAGCATCACAAAAGTATTGATCAAACCTAAGCTTAGGTAAATTCCTAACTAGTTTCTTAGATGGCAACGATTGAATTAGACACATATTTGCGTGACCTAAACTCCTATGCCACAAAGTAGAGTTTTATACAATCGTTGTAAGACAAATTTTGTATTTTGGCTCCTTTCCTAATTTCATCACATACAAGCCGCTTTTTCTAATACCTCTACATATGAATTTTCCATCCTTAGTAATTTCTCTATCATGTTCATAGAATATTACTTTACATTTATTATCACATATTTGACCTACACTTAGCAAGTTAAATCTTAAATAATCTACATGCTCTACATTTTCTATATTAAGAGAGTCATGAGAGATCGTACATTTTCCAATGATGTTATTGCGAAGATTACTACCAAAAAAGTCATTACCTTCATTGTATGCCTTGTACGTTGAGAAGAGCTTTCGATTGGCCATCATGTGTTTAGAGCACCCGCTATCTTTTATCCACTTACCGGGCTCTAAATCGATCCCAATACATATCTCGCTAGATGCATGAGCCACAAGACACGTTTCGTCATTAGCCTATTCATCATCTTCCTCATCGCTATCGCTCCAAGAACCTCCGACGAAGGATTTTTGGTTCTTGTCTCTCAGTGGTTTCGGACATTCTCCGATAAGATGATTTGGGTCTCTACATCTAAAACATTTCCTATCACTTTTTCCGTTCTTGTCGTCTCGGATTATTTGGAATGTCTTTTTGTCATTCCGTGGTTGTCTCACGAACCTACCTCTTCTCTTGAAAAACTTGAAGTCTCTAACCGTCATGGCGTACTCTTCGTCTTCACTCCCGGAAGTCAAACTTTCTTCATCACTAGATTCCTTTTTAGCCTTTAAAGCAAGGGATTTACTTTAACCTTTAAATTTGACTATTTCAGAATCTTTCTTGATGATCATCTCATGAACTTTAAGGTTCCCGATGAGTTCATCAAGTGATAGTGATGTCAAGTCTTTTAACTCTTCGATTGTCGTGACCTTTGCTCTCCATTTAGGATGTAGAGCTCTAAGAAACTTCCTAACGTAGTTCTTGCTAGAGTAACCTTCATCAAGAGCTTTTAAATTAGTAATTATAGTATTAAATCAAGCAAAAGCACTATCTATTGATTCGTCTTCGGAAATGACGAATTGTTCATATTGTTGTACCAAAAGGTCAATCTTGTTATCTTTGACTTGACTATTACCTTGATGGGTGATTAACAAGGTTTTCCAAATTTCTTTTGTCGTATTACACATGAAAATTCTTTCATATTCTTTCCTAGGCAAAGCGTTGTAAATAACCATTTTAGCTTCGTTATTTTTCGCAAGTCTCTTTTTAAGATCATCGTTTTATTTTTCAAAAGGGACAACCTCATCTAGTTTGGTTTCCAGATTGTTTTGAATAGGTAGAAAATCACCCTCAGTAATAGCATGCCAAAGATCAAGATCTTTTGATTTCACATACGTTTCGAATCTATTTTTCCAATAAATAAAACTATCACTTTCGAAAAGTGGCGGTCTTTGCATAGATTGCCCTTCTAGATATTTGTCGGAATCCATAGATCAATCAAAGCTTTAAAATACAATATATTTTAAAAATCTTGAGTGACCTGGGCTTTTGATACCAATTGTGAAAACTAGAAAAGGGGTTGAATAGTTTACCGGTTAATTGGCGTTTTAAAACTTTGGTTATGAAAACGTTTGATTCGAGTATATGTGATATCAGTCAACAATATTGACAACCAATATATCTAACTACAAACAATACAATCACTATATAAATATAAACAACGATATATAAAATGAAGGTAAATAGATAAGAGATAGAACAATCAAACCACAACACCAAGAATTATAGTGGTTCGACTACGAAGCTCTTCTTCACCCTACTCCAATCCCCAAGTATCCGACTCGAGATTTCACTATGTCAACAAGCTCCCTTTAGGCGGAGAAAACCGTTACACGTCGCTTATCCCAATTTACGACACTAAGCTAAATGTCGAGTCCTAATCTTAGCTAGAACCAATCTACACCTTCACTAATGTATTTTAAGGCCTAAAATACTAACCGACACACAATCAACACTTCTGGATTTATACACTATCCGGATCTACACAACTACACAAGAATGAAAATATAGAGTTTGAATCTTAGAAGAAGATAAAAGAAGATCACTAATCTATAACACTTCGTTTCTTGGCGGATACGAGTGTTCTTCTCTTGCACTTGATAGAAGAAGGACGAGGAGAAGATTAAATCACTTAAAACAAGATTAAGCAAGTTAGTGATCAAAGATTTTAGAGAGAGGTAGTGGGTTTTAGAGAGAGAAAGAAATCTGCAAACTAGGTGCAAAGAGGTCCGAGATCTGCCAGGGAATAGTATAGTATTTATAGGCAAGAAAAAATAACGTCCCATGAGGGAGGTCCCGACGGTCTCAGATATATCTGGAGGCCGTTCTACCTATCAGGGGCCGCCCCTAGGTAGACGCTCCCCTTTTTGTCTTTTAGTGGGAAGTTATTATCTGATCCAGAAATATCTGTTTTGGAGGGAAAATCAGATTTTGAATTTTTGTTATTAATTAAAACATTTCTTTAATAAATAAAAAAAATATGGATATTTTACTTTTTATAAAAATGTTATATTACATTTATAAAAATTTAATGCTTAAGACAAAAAGATTTACTTTGATCACTAATCATGTTTAATGATTTGTTTATACATATCTTAAGTGATTTACGTCGAAATGAAAGTTTACGACTAATAACGTGTATACGTTTATTTTTATCGTAGAATGTTTTTACATTCAAAACGTAGAGGAGTCAAAAAATACAAATAACGTTTTTAGACATTATTTGTATTAACATAATGTGTGAAAAATTTGATGTTATCTAAGAAAAAAGAAAAAAAGTTATCAAATAATTATATAAAGAGTAAACTGCAAAAACCATCCCTGTCAGAAATTATTGGCAAGTATCATCCTTGAGAGGTCAAATGTGTGGCACGTTACATCCCTAGAGGAATGATTTTTGCAAAACTTTTTGTTAAACCTTTTGCAAAATTCATTCCCAAAGAATGATTTTTTTCAAAACATTTGGCTCTAAGGTATGATATTTGCCAATAGTTTATGACAGGAATGATTAGTGCCACGCTTGACAAACCACAAGGATGGTTTTTGCAGTTTACTCTTATATAAATTAAACAACTATATAGTTGTGTAGATCCGGATGGTTTTTGCAGTTTACTGCTAAAGTTAAAAAGCAATGGACAACAAGTGTAGCTATAGCAATAGTAAAGGGACTACATATATAAGTAAGTACTTGAATGAATGGGTACTGTTGTATTGTCTCCCTCACAAAAAAACAAAAACAAATAACATTTGACTCCTGAATTCGATTCAACTAAAATAAATCCTCCGCCATTACCATTTTACGTAACCTTAACACCATCATTCCTCATACGGTACGTTTTTTTAATTCCATATCTATGTCTTTCTTTGCATCCATAATAAAAGAAAAAAACTTTTTTTGTCTCGTGATTTTGTTTACTTTTCAATCCTAGATCTTATCTTTTAATCGTTTTGTCTTAATTCTTATTTGCAGTTTGTTCTATAGTTGAATCTTGATTTTTTTTTTATTGGGTGGTTATTATTTATATTAAAATGGTTTATTGTTGGAATTTTAGGTGACATGTAACACAGATGTTTTTAATGATAAACATTAAGGTTGTGTTTATTATCTGCTAGTAATAGGTAAGGAGTAGTAGTAGTTTTTGTGGGTGGCATTTATATTTTGAGATGTGTTTTAATGGAACTCAGCACAATCCATCATGTGCGATCAGTTATTGTACTACAGTATATATATCATATGTGTCGTGTATATGTAGAAAGGTAATTGGCTAAGTAGATTTTTTTTTACGGTTTTACGCTTAGTGTGTGCATACTTTTCCACCGAGGGTAGAATCGTCAAAAGAAGTGGTTGTGGCGTGCGAAATAATTGAAAAACAAACAAGTAAAGGTTTTTTTGGTGGAGTAGTATGTGGGATGCTACAATGGAAAGTACTTTTTTAGTCGGTAGCTGTAAATGGCAATAAACGTCTTAAATTGACTCTCTTTAGTACATGGACATAGTCATAGCTAGTAGGTTGAATCAAGTTATGTTTGCAAATAATGGTCATCTTTAAATCAAGGCCGTGCATCAATTGAGAACCCCCTTTTAAATGTAAGTGACAACACGGATTAAATGAATGTTGAGTCTATGTTGTTGACTTGAGGCCGGAAGGACAAACATATATTAGGTAGTGTTTGGAAGTTTTGTAATTTAGGTCCGCAATAGTAGTTAAAGTTCCCGTACAAACACTTAAGATGCTTAGCTGTATTACCATTGCCAAACACAGGTCCATTGTTACTTTTCAAAGTTAAAATCCGCTACATAGATGTTTCTTATAATGCTCTTTTTGTATGTTCAGTTATCTGTTGTCATTGCAAGTAAAACTGATTTTTGCTAATCTGTTTGCTTTCCACATTTCACATGTGGAATCTAATATATGGTTCAAACATCTTTAGATTTAGTACTTGCTTGGATATTAACTCCTTTGGTGATTTCTTTTTCTTTTTTCATTGAGTTAATGTTTACTACATATAAATGTTTTTGGTGCCTTTATGATCTAGAGGTTAAGGTCATTATTATGATTTTTATATAAACGCCTATCATTATATCGACTGAGACTGTCTATATCGTTTGTTAACAGCGGAAGCAAGGTCCAGTCCTCAGTCAATTCCTATGCCCTATGAATTTTCAGTGTCTACATCCTAAGATCATTATATAACCACTAGCTGCAGCCGCATAAAGGGAAGAATTTAACTTTTGACCCTGAGTAACTCAGGGAAAATGGAAGCTTGCCAGACCCTCGATTCAGACACAATCAATGAACTAAAGCACTACCGTTTAACTCCACTAAGACTTTTAAGGGGTCTGGTATGCTTAGTGGTTTACCTTTCAACTGCCTTCATGTTTTTAGTTTACTTTAGCCCCGTGGCTGCTCTTTTCTTCCGTCTTTTTAGTGTACATTATTGTAGGAAGGCTTCATCGTTTCTTTTTGGTCTCTGGTTAGCTTTATGGCCCTTCTTGTTTGAGAAGATTAACGGAACTAAAGTGATATTTTCTGGTGAGAGCGTTCCAGCAAAGGAACGTGTTTTAATTATTGCCAATCACCGGACAGAAGTTGATTGGATGTATATTTGGGATCTTGCATTGAGAAAGGGTTGCTTAGGATGCATCAAATATGTGCTTAAGAGCAGCTTGATGAAGTTGCCGATATTTAGTTGGGGATTTTACGTGTTTGAGTTTATTCCAGTGGAGAGAAAATGGGAAGTAGATGAAACTATCATGAGGAAAATGCTTTCAACGTTTACCAATCCATTGGACCCTTTGTGGCTTGCTGTATTTCCCGAGGGAACTGATTTTACGTAATAACTTACCCCTTTTAGAACCTATATATGTTGCATAACATACTTCCATTCTTTTAATTACGATAAGAAAATTCTGAAAAAATATTTTATTTTGTTAACTCATGAGTCATATCCACATTTTTGTGATACTTTCTTGCCGGTATATCTGCAAAACCATTTCTTTGTATCTATCACATACTGTTTTTGATAATTTGTCTGATCTGTATATGCAGAGAACAAAAGTGTGTAAAAAGCCAACAGTTTGCTGCAGAAAATGGATTACCTGTTCTCAAGAATGTACTGCTTCCGAAAACAAGAGGTTTTCATGCTTGTGTGGAAATCCTAAGGGGTTCTCTGGATGCAGGTTATCCATCTTAATAATTTTTTCTCAAGTGGTTTTGATTCTTGATTCGATAAAAAAAAATGATTCCTGAAATTTATTCTTTATGTCTCTCTGGCCCATTTTGAGTTCTTAATATCTGTAACTAAAATATAGTTTAAATATGAACTAAACTAGTTAACTAATACCAATTACTAAATTAGTATAGAAGATAACATTCAATATGCGTACAAGCTCTTCATAAGGGATGGCATTTTCAAGTATGCTACATACTGTGGTCCTTTTGTTAACCTGTGTTTAGACTGTAATAATATTTTTATAACTACTCACTTTGACAAAGTTTATCATTTCTACTATTGTTGCGATATAAATCTAGTTCTAGTCTATGCAGTTTCAAACTCTGTAGCACCCTTAGCTTTATGTCATGGTAGAAGACGCACATTTGAAGTCATCTGAGATATTTCAAATATTGATTAGGGGGTGTTTGGATCTGCATCTTGAAAGTGATTATGTAATTTTATTAAATTATCATTATGGGATTCTAAATTATAATAATCTGGTTGTATCAGATCTTGACAACTCACAGTATCATTATTTACAAATTTATAAAATGACCTTAAAGATATTTTTGTGTAAAAAAGTGAGAAATGAGATTAATAGTCTCAAATTATCTCAAAATAAAAGGGTAAACAGGTAATTTTTGTTTACTGTTATAATTTGAAACTGATTATCGAAAACGTATTGTTTGATATGGTCTACATGATTTTTGGTGGTGGCTATAACTTAAGATGCCATGTCTATGTAATAACAATATAACATGCTATCCTCCTCTCGTAATTTCAGTGTACGATCTTACAATAGCATACAAGAACCGTTGCCCAACATTCATGGACAATGTTTTTGGAGTAGAACCTTCAGAAGTTCATATTCACGTTAGACGCATCTCTCTTGAAGACATTCCAGTTTCAGAAAGCGAGTGCAACACTTGGCTATTAAACACATTTCATCTAAAGGATCAATTGCTCTCAGATTTCATATCTCAAGGCCATTTCCCTAACCAAGGAACAGAAGGTGATCTTTCAACATTCAAATGCTTGGTAAATTGCGTGCTAGTATTAGCTATCACATGTTTATTTGTATACCTGGCGTTTTTCTCATCCGTTTGGTTCAAAGTATACATTTTCCTGTCTGGTGTATACCTATCTTTTGCTACTGCGTTCAGTTTCCGTCCAGCACCGATTCTTGAATATGTTAAGTCATTGTTATCCGGAAAAAAGTCCTCTTAGGAAAAAGAGAAGCAGGTGAATGTTCATATCTGCTAGGAAACTTTTGGAAGATAATTGGTTTGTTAAAGAATAAATTCTTGTAAAAGTGCAAATGTACATTCTTCTTGATATATATATATATATATTTTCATATTTTATTTGTAATTGTAAATTCGGACGGTTCAAGTTACCTACAATTTAATGAATACCTTTTGCTCTTCACTCATTACACTCTTCTTTTAAACGAGTGTTGGCTATGCGTTGACCTTGCGAGGCTGAGAACCCCACTTGGTCGATGGACTATTGCAGAAGAAAGAGGATTGCGTATATTCTATCAATTAGATTGGAATAGAATGTTGTTTAGAAGATATGGTTCGTTTCATCTTGTAAATATAAATGTGCAGTTGTTATGTGGCGTAGCGGTATCTAGGATGTATTAGACGTGTCTAATCAACCAAAAGCTTATTGGTTTCTCTACCGGAACAAAATATTCATAAGTTTAAAGTTTAAACCAGCGGAGGTCTTTATTCAGTCATCCGCGGGTGTCAACTAACGAGGTCTTTAGGATTGACTACATACAATAGCTTATATCGAACTCACATTTTTCTAGTATGTGGTCCTTGTGACGTGCACATTATTATTCATATGGTTGTTCTCTAGCACGTGAAGTTGGTAGATTTCTTATTTTGAAAAATCAGATATTAAGGTTTTAAACCTTTTAAAACGTTACATGATGAGCTGTTTTCAAATTGAGAATTTTTCTTAGCAATATTTTCAAAAAGTTAATAATTACAAAACATGTGAATTTAAAAAGGTGTAGGGGAAAAGTAATTAACGTTCAAATATTGTTTCAAAATTCAAATTGGTGTTCTTATATGTATGTATGTATGATTGTGAAGTAAAAATGCAAAATTTTAGCAGTTTAAATTGTAATGTAAATCTATACTATTTATATATAATGCACGCATATGAATTCCTTAAACTTAAAATGCTTAAATTCGAGTAATGTTGATTGCCTATAATATCCTTAAAATTAATTGTTTAAATAGCAAGTTTTAAATGTAACTTTTAAAATACCCTTGATTAAAAATGGTAATAAAATTCATCACTAAATTAATAGTTTAAATATTGTTAAATCTCAAACTTTAAAAAATTTCGTTTAGAAACCATAGACTTTTCTTACAATGACTACAAATTGAACTCGTAAGTGTTGCATTAAGGGTCACACTAAAACACAAATTCGCAAGTATAATTGTTTGTCGCTATACACCGTCGGTTTGCGCAGATATTCGTCTAGTATTTAATATATTGCATTGACTTTTATAAGCAACAACATTATTCATTTTTTTAAGTTTTTAAGTTTTACGCAAATGTAATATAGATATTAACAAGCAAGATTAACCGCGCGTTGCTGCGGGCGTTAATTTTTCGCGCGTTGTTGTGGGGCATTAATTTTTTTTTCGGGTTTATTTTTTCGGTCTCATGTTTAATAGTTTTTTTTTGTTCTTATATAAAATGACAATCGTGCGTTTTATTTTTGCCCAGGCCGATAGAAAGTCGTAAATAGTTAAAGATGAGAGTACTTCCTGTAAATTTTTTTTTTTTTTGGCCAAAAAAGAGGAGGGGGATAATAAAGTTTTTTTTTTTGCCGATGAACAGTAACTGAGCCCATTGGGCGGGGGTACTGTAGCGCTACTGTAGCGCTGTTCATTTTAAGCACTGTAGCAGTGCCAAAACGACGTAGTTTTACTTGTGAAATGTGTTATTTATTTGTTTTTTCGCGCGTTTTTTTATGTTTAATAGTGTAAGTTTATTTTTTCCTGCACGTTACTGCGGGGCGTTAATTTTTCGCGCGTTGTTGCGTGTCACTAATTCTTTTTTTTTTCCTCGAATTTTGTGCGAGTTTATTTTGTCGGTCTCATATTTAATAGTGCGGGTTTACTTTTTCAGTATAGTCAATTCGGAAATGTTACCGCGGGTATTTTTTTATCTGAATGCGTCGGTACTTTTGTAACATTTTTTCCTCCCTATTTTGTGCCGACAAATTTAAAAAAAAAAAAAACTAATTGGGCCGGCCCAAATTTTTGGGCCTGTTAAGTCAATTCAGAAATGTTACCGCGGATATTTTTTTATCTGAATGCGTCAGTACTTTTGTAACATTTTTTTCCTCCTTATTTTGTGCCAACAAATTAAAAAAAAAAAACTAATTGGGCCGGCCTTGGGCTAAATTTTTTAGGCTTTTTTTGGCCCTCATATTTAATAGTGCGGGTTTATTTTTTCAGTATAGTCAATTCGGAAATGTTACCGCGGGTATTTTTTTATCTGAATGCGTCGGTACTTTTGTAACATTTTTTTCCTCCCTATTTTGTGCCGACAAATTTTAAAAAAAAAAAAAAACTAATTGGGTCGGCCCAAAATTTTGGGCCTGTTTAAGTCAATTCGGAAATGTTACCGCGGATATTTTTTATCTGAATGTGTCGCTACTTTTGTAACATTTTTTCCTCCCTATTTTGTGCCAACAAATTAAAAAAAAAAAAAACTAATTGGGCCGGCCCAAATTGAGCTAAATTTTTTGGGTTTTTTTTGGCCCAGCACTGTAGCTACAGTGCTACAGTGCTTAGAATGAATAGTGAAAGTGGGTCCAAAACGCCGTCGTTTTACTTGTGAAATGTGTAAGATAGTAATTCGATAAAAATAATTAGGGAAAAAGAAATCAACACACATAAGACTACAAGAATGCGAATGTTAGATAACTTAATTAACAAGTAGCGATAATACATCAACTCATTACGAAAAACTTACTATAAACTTTTTGATAATTTTGTTAATTGAAATGAACATAAAAGTGACATACACGAGGGTCGGGTCAGTGCAAGTTATCACGACTTAATGAAAAATTCGATTGATCATGACACAATACCTTGTCAGGCCGTCTCGTTGATTACGGTGGCCCCGTACAACTACCACAAATTAAATGCCCTTACATACATACATAGAATACATGTGTATCTATAGTGCATGAACTAATTAAACTCAAATATTCTATTGTCTATATATATATACGTCTTGGTTATGATAACCGGCCAAGTTAGCTTCATGAACACAAAAATAAGAGTTACAACCAATTAGAAAATTCGTAGTCATCTCCTTAACCGTATTTCCAGCCATGATCACAACAATTACGTTATATGTTTGTTATAGATTGGTAGGGTTTGTGATGATCCTAGATATCTTACTAGAATCGTGTTGAGTTCACTTTCCGTATAAAGTATTTCGACCCTATAGATGCCTGGGTTGCACGAAATCCTTATCGGGATAATTCTAGAAGAGAACACTTTGTATTCTAGGCACCAGATTACAAAGCAAGAACAATAAAGGAATTGTATGTGTTTTCCGTATCTGTAAATAAGGCTAATGAATCTGTTTAAAAACAGATTCTAGATGACAGTTTTGATGCAGTTAAAGTTGGTTGAAACCAACTCTCACAACTGTTTTTCAACAGTCACAATGGTTGGTTGAAACCAGCAAGAGGCTTTGCCCCTTGACCCCGCAAGGGGGCGCAGCCCCCTTGACCCCTGCATTTTTGTCATGGTCGAAAACATATTAGCCCAATGAGTGTGCACTCCACACTTCCCTAACTCGTATCCGAGCCGAATATGAAATCTCATTAGTCTCTAGTAAATCGTCATTACCTAAATGGCCGTCGATGACACTAAAATCACCAACAAATCCCCCTATTTTAGTGTAATCCTTGATTTACTAAAACATATATAAAGATATATGCAATTATGTTAAAACAAACAAAACGAAACAAACAAATGCATAAATTAAAATGTCTTGCGATTGAATTTTCATCTTAGTATAATACACATTTCAAATATTCGAAAATCGGGGTGTTGCAGCGATTGAACCCGTCAATCTATTTGAATACCTGAAGATACTATACACATAAGTTTCTACAACACTCTAATGTTCGTTACTTGACACTATTACAAGCCATGTGTCCTAATCCATTAATGAACATACAGGGAGCCAAGTCCAAGCTTCTTGAAGCGACAAAACTTCATGTTCACATAGGTGATTCTTTTAGTCTTGCACCTGCATTTGCAATTTTTTAAAAGACTCATTAGGAAGGTAAACTTCAACCTAACCATCACTTGCAGGTCTGAACATATACCTCAGGAAGATAAATACACGTGTTCCAATATCTAGCTATGAGCTTTCCACATTGAATTCAGCTTCTAACGTTGTATTAGAAGGGAATTGGGTATCTCACAGGTAGTAGATTTAAATGGACTTTAATCCCATCCCTATCACTGACTTAATCACTAAGTCCCTAGCTAGACCCTTCGTCAAGTGGTCAGCTAAATTACGTTGTGACCGAACAAACTCAATAGAAATCACACCATTCATGATTAGTTCTCTAACCATACTATGTCTAACACCTAAGTGTCTAGACTTCCCATTATATATCTGACTATATGCCTTAGCCATTGTGGGAGCACTATCACATCGGATAGATATTGGTGCTATTGGTTTCAGCCATATTGGAATCTCATGTATCAAGTTTCTTAGCCATTCTGCTTCTTTACCAGCAGCAACCAATGCTACAAACTCAGATTCCATAGTAGAACCAGTGATGCATGTTTGCTTCTTGGAAGCCCATGAAATGGCACCTCCCCCAAGCAGGAACACCCATCCACTCGTAGAAGATGAATCTTCAACATGATTTATCCAGCTAGCATCTGAATAAGCTTCTAACACCGAAGGATATCCAACATATGATAAACCATAATTCATAGTACCTTTCAAGTACTTGAACACCCTTGTTATTGCTTGCCAATGCTGTCTACTAGGATTACTAGTAAACCTACTTAACCTACCAACTGCATAAGCAATATTAGGTCTAGTACTTGTTATGGCATACATCAAGCAGCCAATTGCTCTTGA